>OY757947.1:39889335-39899335 GCA_963585895.1 Sepioteuthis lessoniana | reverse complement strand
ACCCAACTCAACAGACTTTTCTCAAATCTCCCGAAATCCTCCGCGCACGCTTCCGGTGCATGACGTCATTCACATCCCAAAGTCCTCTCTGGGATTTTTATTTTGACATCTCTGAATGACACATCCTCCCCGCACGCGCGTGAACACCTGCGCTCATGTTGCACCTAACTAACCCATGCGCTAAGCGAAAGGTTCTCAGCCCAACTAAACCGAAAGGCAAGATATATAAAACGAAATCCCCCAGCCATTATATTACAGCTAGACACGTGAGGTGCCCGAAGCCGGGATTGAAATCCGCCTAACTTTACAACAGGCTGATGACCTATCCCTAGGCCTAGCCTGCGACTCAACGTCAGTTCGGGAATTAATACGTATGTTACAAATTTCTTTTGTTTACATTTTGGGGGGGGCGCTATCGGATACCGAAACGCTCAATTCGTCAGTAGAACATTGCATTACGCAGATGGTGAGGCAACTAATCTAGGAGAAGAAAATCTCTAAATTCAAACCTGTTAAACTCCGCTTAAAAATTGACCTTGTGTCATATCCTGCCCGAGCGGAGGGGTTGGTAAATATGGTTAATTCCTTCGACAAAAATTGAGGCGCTTGAGGTGCAATGGTTACCATCATAGAAAATAGACCCAGTTGTTTGCACTTTACATTGTGCTAATGCCCTTGGGGAAAGGTATGAATTCAACTATTCTCCCACCAGATATGAGTGAATAGTAGGACAGACTTGCTCTTTGAATAAGCCTCAAAGGTTGATATGCCATTAGACAAAGAAATCAAGGAAAAGCTTATCGCACCATCTATGGGTTAAATAGTACCATTACAGTTCTTCTACATGGATGGCTTTGGCATAAAATAACCCTCAAATGTTGATATGCCATTAATCAAAGAAACCACACATAGTAACACCATCATTCTTGTACGGAAATTGCTTTGCATGAAATAACCCACAAAAGTTGATATGGCATTAAACAAAGAAACCTTAAATATTGTTCTTCTACATGGATGGCTTTGGCATTAAATAACCCATAAAGGTTGATATGCCATGGGACAAAGAAACTTTAAATAGTACCACTACTTTTCTTCTATATGGATTGCTTTGGCAATAAATAACCCTCAAAGGTTGATGTGCCATTAAACAAAGAAACCTTAAATACTACCTCTACTGTTATCCTAGATGGATGACTTTGGCATTGAATAACCCACAATGGTTGATATGCCATTAAACAAAGACACCTTGGATTGTACCGCTACTATTCTTCTACACGGATGGCTTTGGCATTGAATAACCACAAAGGTTGATATGCCATTAAACTTTAATAGTATCTCTACTGTTCTTCTACATTGATGGCTTTGGCAATAAATAGCCCTCAAAGGTTGATGTGTCATTAACCAAAGAAACCTTAAATACTACCTCTACTGTTATCCTACATGGATGACTTTGGCAATAAATAACCCACGAAGGTTGATATGCCATTTAGCAAATAAATCTAACCAAACTAAACAAAATTCGCAAAGTATTTAGGGCAAAGGCAATGATATGTCGACTCGAAAAAAGTAAAAAACATTTAGCAAAAATAAGTTCTTAATAAAAGAAAGAAATACAACGGAAGTGTTTGTAACACATTAGTTACTTAGTTGTGTTTTTTAGCATTGGTGAGGCAACCAGTCGAGGAGAAGGAATTGTTGATTGGGTTTTATGGCTTATCAACCTTTGTAGGTTATTTAAAGCCAAATTCTGTTTTTCCATATATTAAACCTAATATTGCTAAACGAATACTTTGTTAATAACATTTGTAAACGAGTCTGAGTTCATCTGTTTACACACCATTAAATGGGTTCAAGTATTGTTATGTATCACTAACAATTCAATCGAACATCAGTCATTTGTTTACACAAAGTTAAATGATCAAACAGTTCTATTTCTAACAATTCAATTTAGCATAAGTCAACAAACTTAAATAGGTTCAAGTATTGTTATGTATCATAAACAATTCAATCGAACATCAGTCATTTGTTTACACATAGTTAAACGATCAAACAGTTCTATTTCTAACAATTCAATTTAGCATAAGTCAACAAACTTAAATAGGTTCAAGTATTGTTATGTATCATAAACAATTCAATCGAACATCAGTCATTTGTTTACACATAGTTAAATGATCAAACAGTTCTATTTCTAACAATTCAATTTAGCATAAGTCAACAAACTTAAATAGGTTCAAGTATTGTTATGTATCATAAACAATTCAATCGAACATCAGTCATTTGTTTACACATAGTTAAATGATCAAACAGTTCTATTTCTAACAATTCAATTTAGCATAAGTCAAAAAAGTTAAATGATTCCAAGTATTGTTCTGAATCACTAACAATTCAATTAAACATCAGTCATTTGTTTACGCACAGTAAAATGATCTAACAATTCAATTTAGCATAAGTCCACAAAGTTAAATGGTTTTAAGTATTGCTAAGTATCACGAACAACAGTTCTATTTCTAACAGTTCAATTTATGATAAGGTATTTGTTTGCACACAGTTTGAATATCAAGCAGTTTTATTTGACCTATAGATAGGCTCCTATCAGGTTCTACTACTCTGGGTCAGAGTTGACCTGGGAGCGATGGCAATGAAGGAGTGCTCTGCGTTCCCCAAAGTTCCAGCATTACTGGAGCCTTGCCATCAGATTGTTTAATGTTATATCCAGGACACTTGTAGCAGCCACAGATCTATTTCCTTTCGCGAATCAATACCCCCGCCAAGAGATTTGGTCACTCACTGACCAATCAACTAGCAGAGAGCATTAATTCCTTCTTCTTCTCAAGAACTATTTTTTCTGGTCCCTTTTTGGGTAGGGAGTCGATGACCAGAGAGCAGTTAGCCAGCAACCCGAACAGATATCCCTCACATCCACTGTTACTGATTCTACTTGGAACCCCTTCGCTGAAGAACACGCTGCTGCTAGTTTCACACACTTCCCACAAACTCAAAGACAAACATACTAACCGGCGACACCGAAAGGGATACTTTCTCATTCTCAACTCCTTTACACCTGCTACGATAATAAACCTTTCTTTGTTGTGTTATTTAAAAGAAGTTTCGTTATTCATTTGTGTTGCCAAATAATTTATAGCGTGAGAGAAATTAATCATTTCTTAAATCACTAAACACTCTTTTGAGCGGGAAGGGAGTCTTACCCCTCTGAAGAGGAAACTTACCTCCTGGATCAAAGCGCGTAAGACTATGCCTTGCGTGTCAAGCACTAGAAAATATGGCCACTTCTGGAGGCAGAAGTTATAGAGGGCCGATCTCGTCTCTCGCAAGAAGAAATCTACCACGTATGTAAATTTCCATAGGCCGGAATTTGCCTAAAAGAGCATCACAGCAGCAGGAGCGGGTCGTTGTTGTTATTTGTGAACTGCTTTTTTTTACAGACAAAACGAACGAGTTGACCAGAGGTGTACGGAGGAAGGACTGCTAGTTGCGTGCGATATTTTTTGGTCAACTGAGGCTACCCAATTGTCTGGAGACTTGGCTATAACGGGCGATTGCATAATTATTAATATCTGTTTTTGTTGTGTTATGTTCGAGTAGAAATGATAAAATCCAGGCCTCTTTACTTTAGATGTAATTTTTTTTTAATAATTAAGGGTGTACTTATTTATGGGCGATAGTAGAGGGGTTAATAATATCTGCTTTGAGCTGATCTCCTTCTGGGTCAGATTTGTCACTAGGTCATTTTAATGTCAAGCTATAAACTTAGCCATTTTAAACAGCAATTTCTCGGAGAGGGGAAAGTCATTTGGGGCTAGATGATCAAATTTAATATCACCCACCAGGTACAAACGCCAAATAGCTCCATTCGAGATTGAGTAAGTTCTCCAAGAAATAATAATCCTGGTATCTTTGGGGGTGTCCTCGATGGGCTGCGGAATCGTAGTAAGCGAGTTCGAACTCCAGTCGCGCTATTACGTTCACTTTCGGACAAATACCCTTGGGAAAGGTATGAACCCCCTTATCCTCCTAGCTACATAGTACCACGACTGTTCTTCCAGGAGAATGGCTTTGGCATTGAATAACCTACAAAGGTTGATATGCCATTAAACAAAGAAACCAAACCCGGTATCTTTAGTTGAAGAAAAAAAGAACTTTTTATTAAAAAATGTTAGGGTTATACTTATTTATTGGTAATAGTGAAATAGTTAATATCTACGAGGATCATTAAATAAGTTTCCAGACGTTTTTCGTATGGGCACTTTCATTGATATTACACACATGAAACTCTAGTCCCCTTCCAAGTAATCTCCTTCTGCTGCAATGCACTTGTTGTACCGTTCCAGCACCTTCTACAAGGCCTCATGGAAGCCCTCTTATGAGAGCGTGTAAATGACCTTCGTCACAGCCTCTTTCATCTCCTCAATTATCTCATAACGACAGCCTCTGAGCTTAGGGAATAAGCAAAAGTCACAGGGAGCAAGGTGTCGACTATAGGGGGTGAGCAACTGTGTTGATGCCCATCTTGGTCAAATAGTCTGTGACAAGGATGGAGTTGTGGACTGGTGCATTGTCCTGGTGGAAATGCCACTGATCCGATTTGAAGAGTGCTGGCCTCTTCCCTAGGAATATCTTCCTGAACTCCCTTAAAACCTCAACATAGTAACTCTAAGCATAACCCTAACCCTTTGGCCAATCAACTCTGGTGTATTGACTTCCTTACTTCTCCCACACCTCTCATCATCCCTCACAGACTTCCTGCCTTCCTTGAATCTCTTATGCCACTCAAAAACTGATGCTCGATTCATGCAAGAGGCTCCAAAAGCAGTCTGAAGCATTCCATACATTTCTGTGACATATTTTCCAAGTTTAAAACATAATTTTATTGCATATCGTTCTTCTAAAGTGTCCTCACGTCCAAATTGCATTTTTGAAATTCACCAGCTGTGACATTCAGGCTTGAGTAGGGTGTATTCCAATTGCTGCTGTAGCTGTTGATTTGAACCTGAAACCCTAAAAATTGATTAGTCATCTCATCAGATGTATAGCAATAACATAGTGATTTTTCAAGAGTCTATAACAATTTTAAATGCCTGTACAAAAAAGTCTGGAAACTTATTGAAGGCACCACGTATATTGATTGTATAATGTTCTCGCAGAAATAATAAAATTCTGGTATCTTCAGTTGAGAAAAAAATAAATTTTTTATTTAAAAATTTGTTTGGCGTGAAGTATAACGCCGGTGAGAAGAAATTAAATCTTTTAATGGCTTTTTTAAAAGAAAAGTCATGGAATCTCAAGTCCTAAAGTAGAAGGACACAATTTTAATTTGTCTTTGTGGAAGACTGTACTTGAAGAGTTTAGAAGGCAACTGGTTCTCTACAAATGACCTGCCCGTTAAACGTAAGCGATTTTGAATTATGTTTATTGACATGAACTAGACAACGTGTTGAATAGAGGCGAGACATTTATTGCCTGCCTAGGTAACACTAAACTAGGATACATAAGAGTGTCTTATCAATCGGACAACGCCTATTATACAATACCCTCTCCTGAAAAGATAGAGACAAAGACACAGAGAGATAGAGAGAAAGAGAGAGAGAGAGAGAGAGAAAGATACAGAGAGAGAGAGAGAGAGAGAGAGAGAGAGAGATAAAAGTATGGTTGATCTGCTAAAACCGATTTCATTACAGGACAAATTACGAACGAAATATATCTAGCTTCATCAATCGACATTTATTTCCTCTGATAACAATCTCGTTTCTAAACGAGACTAAGTATGATTCGTGCAGAGAACGACTGATGGGGATTGATAGTGACCCCTTTAGCTCTAATCAAAACGAGAAATGAAATGGCCGATTTCTGGGGTGATCATTTGTGAGTGGAGCATCTCCACTCACAAATGATCACCCCAGAAATCGGCCATTTCATTTCTCGCATCTCTGACGCTGTCAGGAAAGGCATGAACGCATCTCTTCTCGCACCACTTCCGGCAATGGTTGGATGATGTGGGAAATTGGGTTCTTTAACTTTGGTAAGGCAACCTCTCAAGGAGAAGGAAAACTGAATTTTAACCAGTTGTCATCTGTTTGAAATAAATTGACCTTGTGTCACATCCTGTTTGTCACAAGGAAAAAGAAATAGAGTATTTTCGAACGCTTCTATTATCACTTTATTTACCATATAACTGTTTATTAAGGACTAGAATTATTAATTACTTGAAATCATATAACAGTGACGGGGGAGGGAGTCCTTGAGGTGTAGTGGCTAACGTGCTGGACTGTGACCTTGTAGTAAGGAGGTTCGAATTCCACTGTTTACTTTCGGTCAAATACCATAGGGAAATTTTTTGAACCCCATCATCTAATAACTCTGGGTTAAATATTATCTCACATGTTCTTCTACATCGTTGTGTAATGGTTAAAGCGCTGGACTGCGGAATCGTAGTAAGCGAGTTCGAACTCCAGTCGCGCTAATACGTTCACTTTCGGGCAAATACCCTTGGGAAAGATATGTATCCACATATCCTCCAAGCTATGGATCAAATATTACCTTAAGTGTTCTTCTACATCAAAGAGGTGTCCTCGTGGTGTAATGGTTAAAGCGTTGAACTGCGGAATCGTAGTTAGCGAGTTCAAACTTCAATCACACAATTACGTTAACTTTCGGGCAAATACGTCCGGGAAAGGCATGAACCCCCTTTATCCTGCCAGCGATGTGTTAAATCGTACCACTACTCTTCTTCTTGAAGGATGGTTTTGACATTATATAACCCAAGAAGGTTTGTTGGTTGTTTGGGTTTTATGGCACATCAACCTTTGTAGGTTATTTAACACCAAATCAATGTTTATGCAAATAGTTCAATTTCAAAAAATTCAGTTTAGCCTGAGTACACAGTTTAATTGTGAAAAACAATTCTATTTCAAGCTATTCAGTTTATTTAAACAGTTCTAATTCAACTAATTTAGTTTAGTATAAGTAGAGATTTTCTTTACACACAGTTAAATGTCAAAACAGTTCTATATTAAACAATTCAGTTTAGTGTAAGTACACTGTCAATGTCAAAATCAGTTCCATTTCAAACAATTCAGTTTAGAATAAGCACGCTGTTAAAATGTAAGTACAGTTTATGTTGATGCAACCAACCAAGGAAAAGAAAAACTCTGTACTCCCCCGGAAATAATGACCTCGAGTCACATTCTAACCGTAGAAGGCAGCTGGATTGGATATCAACGTGTGCTTAATGAAACACAAACTGCTTTGTCCAGGATTCGAACTCCATTCTCCATTAGCAAAGCACTTCTTCTCAAGTTTCTGTCAATTATCATTTATGAATTCAGAACAGAAAAAAAAGGAAAAAAAAGAAAGAAAAATAAGATTATTCTATTCTTAGTTAGGCCGAGGACTTTTTATTATCTGGTGTAAGGTCAGGTTAAAATCAGTACGATCTGATTTGGTCAGTTGGTTGGTTGGGTTTTATGGCATATCAACTTTTGTAGGTTATTTAATGCCAAATCCATTTTTATACAAATAATCAGTTTTATTTCAAACGATTCAGTTTAGCATAAGTACACAGTTTAATTGTCAAAAACATTTCTATTTCAAGCTATTCAGTTTAGTCAGACAGTTGGTTGGTTGGTTTTATAGCATATCAACCTTTGTAGGTTATTTAATGCCGAATCCATTTTTATACAAATAATCAGTGCTATTTCAAACAATTCAGTTTAGCATGAGTACACAATTTAATTGCCAAAAACATTTCTATTTCAAGTTATTCCTTTTATTTAACAATTCTAATTCAACCAATTCAGTTTACTATAAGCATAGATTTTGTTTACACGCGGTTAAATGTCAAAACAGTTCTATATTAAACAATTCATTTGAGTGTTTGTACAGTTTCAATGTCAAAAACAGTTCCATTTCAAACAATTCAGTTCAGCATTAGTACGCAGTTTAGTTCTATTTTCCCATAAATAGGACCCTTATGTGCTACCACCCCAGGCTAGAGTGGACATGGGAGTGATGGCAATGAAGGGGTATTCCGCATTCCCTAAAGCTCCAGCATCTCTGGAACCTCAGCATCAGATTATTTAGTGTCATATCAGGACATTCTTAGGTGGGCTGTCTTACCCTTCTGCAGAGGTGCAGTCGGAGTATTCTGCAGCCCCAGATAACTGGCTGGATGGTTTAGTGTCATAATCAGGACACTTATTGGGGGAGACTTACCCCTCTGCAGAGATGGTCTTGATGTATTCTACAGCTCCCCGCTAGTCAACTGGGCAGGTACGATCTGGATATGACAAGATAAAGAATTATAAGTAGTTTTTGGAAGATTGATTTCAATATAGATGAGTATGAATCGACTGCGAGGTGTGTAAGTGTGTACAAGGTGCTTTCAATAAGTTTCCAGACTTTTTTCGTATGGGCACTTTTATTGATAGTACACACATAAAACTCTAGTCCTCTTCCGAGTAATCTCCCCCGGCTGCAATGCACTTGTACCGTTCCAGCAACTTCTAAAAAGCCCCAAGGAAGTTCTCTTCTGTAAGCGTGTCAATGACCTTCGTCACAGCTTCTTTCATCTCCTCAATTGTCTCATAACGACAGCCTCTAAGTTTTTCCTTGAGCTTAGGGAATAAGCAAAAGTCACTGGGAGCAAGGTCTAGTCTATAGGGAGGCTGAGGAACTGTGTTGATGCCCATCTTGGTCAAATAGTCTGTGACAAGGATGAAGTTGTGGACTGGTGCATTGTCTTGGTGGAAATACCACTGACCCGATTTGAAGAGTGCTGGTCTCATCCGACCTAACCTCTTCCTGAACTCCCTTAAAACCTCAACATAGTATTCCATGTTGACTGTCTGTCCAGTGGGAAGCTTGTGCATGTAGATCTCACCAGTGCAGTTAAAAAAAGGGATCATCAAAAGTCTGTGGGTGGATTTGCTCTGTCTGCCCTTCTTTGATCTGGGAGAGCCAGCATGCTTCCACTGGGAACTCTGTTTCTTGGTCTCTGGGTCATAGCAGTAGATCCAGCTTTCATCGCAGGTCACCAGAGCATCAAGAACTGCGGGATATGAATTGAGCATCGCGACCATGTCCCTGCTGTCATGACAACGTCTTTCTTTCTGATCTTCTCTGAGCATCCTTGGGATAAACTTCACACAAATCTCCCGCATCTTCAGTTCCTCGCGAATAATTGTGTGTACAGTTCCCACACTGACATCAAACTGTGCACTTATCGTCTCTATAGACACACGATGGTCCTTATCCATGAAATTCTTTATTTGGCCAATCAACTTCTGGTGTTCAGAGAGCAAGGTCTGGACTATAGGGAGGGTAACGAACTGTCTTGATGCCCATCTTGGTCAAATAGTCTGTGACAAGGATGGAGTTATGGACTGGTGCATTGTCCTGGTGGAAATGCCACTGACCCGATTTGAAGAGTGCTGGCCTCTTCCGACCGAATCTCTTCCTGAACTCCCTTAAAACCTCAACATAGTAACCCTAACCCTAACCCTTTGGCCAATCAACTCTGGTCTATTGACTTCCTTACTCCTCCCACACCTCTCATCATCTCTCACAGACTCCCTGCCTTCTTTGAATCTCTTATGCCACTCAAAAACTGATGCTCGATTCATGCAAGATGCTCCAAAAGCAGTCTGAAGCATTTCATAGATTTCTGAGGCATTTTTCCGAGTTTAAAACAGAATTCTTCTAAAGTGTCCTGACGTCCACATTGCATTTTTGAAATTCACCAGCTGTGACAATCAGGCTTTAGTTGGGTATATTCCAATTGCTGCTGTTGCTGTTCATTTGAACGGGAAATCATTAAAAAAAATTAGTCGGTCATCTTATAAGATGTATAGCAATAACGTACTGAATTTTCAAGTGTCTACGCAAACTTTATATGCCCATACAAAAACTGTATGGAAACTTATTGAAGACAACTCGTATTTATATATGCATACACATATACATATGTATATACACACATGCACGT
>OY757947.1:39871835-39884335 GCA_963585895.1 Sepioteuthis lessoniana | reverse complement strand
AGTATAATATTTAGGTCTTTCTTGTCACTGGTGAAATTGCACAGCCAATGGAGGTGGGAGTGTACTCGTGGTGTAATGGTTAAAGCGATGGACTGCAGAATCGTAGTAAGCAAGTTCGTATTCTAGTCGCGCTATTACGTTCACTTCCGGGCAAATACCCTTGGGAAAGGTATGAACCTCATTATCCTCCCAGCTATGGGTTAGATAGTACCACTACTGTTCTTCTAGGAGAATGGCTTGGGTATTTAATAACCTACAAAGGTTGATATGCCGTTAAAGTAAACCAAACCAGACTAAAGGAAAGGAAAAAATAATGTGATATTCATAAAAGGGTTGCCCAGTCGGCTGGGGCTGTAAAATACACCGACTGCACCACTGCAGAGGGGTAAACCCCCCTTCCCAACGACATGACACTAAGCAATCTGAGGGTGAGGTTCCAGTAATGCTACCATCGCCCAAGGTCCACTCTGGCCCGGAGTGACAGCACCTAATAGGGCTCTGTATATGGGTTAAATTGAACTAATCCGCATACTTATTCTAAACTAAATTACTTGAAATAGAACTGTTTTGATATTTAAACCGTGTAATTATGCTAAACTGAATTGTTTGATATAGAACTGTTTTTGACATTGAAACTGTACTTACGCTAAACTGAATTGTTTGTATTAGAACTGTTTCATTAAACTGAATAGCTTGAAATAGAAATGTTTTTGACAATTAAACTGTGTACTCATGCTAAACTGAATTGTTTGAAATTGAACTGATCATTCGTATAAAAATGGATTTGGTATAAAATAACCTACAAAGGTTGATATGCCATAAGACCCAACCAACCAGTTATAAAAGGAAGGAAAATCAAGAATGAAACTATAAAAAAAGAAAGAAGGAAGAAAAAGGAAGAAAAGAAAAGAAGAAAGATGAAAACGATTATCAAGAAAAAAAAATGATATGGGAAATTCGAGAAAGAAAAAAGAAAAAGCAAATAAAAAAAGCGAGAAGGAAACAAAGACAAAGAAATATAAAAAAAAAAAGAAAAATTATAAAAATATATATAAAAAAGAAAAAAGAAAAAAAAAGAAAAAATATAAAAAACAAAAAACAAAAACAAAAACAAAAAAATATTAAAAAACGAAAAAGAAAAAGAAAAAATATAGAAAAAGAAAAAAGAAAAAGAAAAAGGAAGAAAGAAAAACAGTATCTAAGAAATAATGGCCAGCTATATCATTCATTGTATGAAAAAAAAAAAAAAGAAAACAAAAGAGAGATCTGAAAGAAATAAAGACAGAAAAAGCAAAGAAAAGAAATTTAATCTGATGAAAGGAAAAAGAAAGGGAAAAAGAAAGCAAGAAAGAAGCAAAAAAAAGAAAATAAATCTTAGAAAAAATAAATAAATAAATAAATAAATAAATAAAGGAGAAAAAGGAGAGAAATAAACCAAGAACAGCAATTTTAGAAGCATGATACATTTATTATGCTTCTAAAATTAATGTTCTTGTTTTAAAAAGAAAATAAGGAAAAAGGAATTTTTGAAAGAAAGAAAGAGAGAAACAAACAAACAAACAAGCGAACAAAATGAATATTTAAAAGATGAAAGAAAACAGTTAAAAAAAAATGAAATTTAGGAATACATTAGAAAGAAAAATAAATACCGAAGAAGAAAAAGAAAGTAGAAAACAGAAATAAATTTTAGAAATAAAAGAGGGAAAAAAGTAAAAAAAAAAAAAAAAAAAAAAAAAAAAAAAACATAGAAAAAATGAATCCTAAAAAGAAAAATAAAGGAAAGAAAAAAAAGAAAGTTAGAAAGTAAATGAATTTTTGAAATGAAAAAGAAAGAAAGAAAGAAAGAAAGAAAGAAAGAAAGAAAGAAAAGGGATATTAGGAATAACAACAACGGAGAAAAGAAGGTAGGAAAGAAACGAAGATAGAAAGAAAATCTAAATTCGAAAGAGAAATAAAGAAAAAAAGAAAATGGCGGCTAAAGGAAGAAAGAAAGGATGAGTGGAAGAAAAGAAAATTGAAATAAAAAAGAAATAACAGACAGAAGAATAGAAGAAAAGATAGTTGAAAGAAAAGAGAGAAAGAACAGAAGAAAGTCAGGCGGAGTTAATACAGCAGACGATAAAGTCATTATTGTTGCCAGTTTTATAAGTTTGATAAACAATTCTTGCTGTAAGTTAAAACTAAACATGACCTCCCTTTCCTTTTTGAGAAATTTTTTTTTAAATGAATAAATAAATAAATAAATGACTAAATGAAATCTTTAAAAAAGAAAAAAAGAATAACACTTTACTGTTTTGACGTCTTTTTACATTCTAATTTCACAATTTAAAAAAAAAATCATTTTTCTTTTAAATTAAAAAAACAAACAAACACTGACACACACACACACATACTGTCAGAGACGCATTAGCTTGCAGGAGGTTGTCCGCTTAGCACAATTTTTGGTAATAAGATCTTGTCAAACTCTTTTTAGGGTTTTCTAATCAAAGAAATCCGCATCAAAGAAATCCGATGGCATCTTGCAGAGAAACGGCACCCCAAGGGGAAATTTTCTTAGGCTTCATTCTAACCGCACACGTTTTGTTGCATATAAACATGAGTACCCACTGGAGGCATATCATGAATCTTGAAGATGACTGAGCGATTTTAGAACAAAAAACAAACTAGATTATCTATTTGTTATCGCTCATAAATGACTAAAAGTCAAAATCCTCTATATTATAATTCTGCTTGTCCGTTCGTCCGTTTTCAAGATGCGTTCTTTATATCCCCACCAGCCAAGTGGGATATTCTACCCCCACACACACTCAAGCAAGTGAGATATTCTTCTACACACTAACTTGCATTTGGACGGGCTCGTTTAGTATTAGCATATCGAATGGGCCATTGCAAGTTGATCGGCTGGTCTCAGGGTCGAATAAACTGTGTGCAAATAAAACTATTGGTGTTAGATAGCATAACTTGAATTAATTTCAATGTGCCCAAACAAATTATTTATGCTAAACAGAATTATTCGTGTTAGATTGGAATGTTTGCAATTATTTAACTGTGTGCAAATAAAACTATTAATGTGAACAACTCTTGAAACCACTTCACCGTGTGTCAACAAATGATTGATATTAAATGGAATGTTAGAATTAAATAATTGAAACCATGCAACTGTCTGCAAATTTATCAACAAACTATTCGTTAAATAACCCACAATGGTTGATATGCCATAAAAACAAACCAAACCAAATCATATATATCATATATATATGTATAAAGAGGATTTGGCATTAAATAACCAGTAATGGTTTATATGCCATAAAACCCAACCAAACCAAATCATGTATATTAAATATATATGTATAAAGAGGATTTGGCATTGAATAACCTACAATGGTTGATATGCCATAAAACCCAACTAAACCAAATCATATATATTTAATATACATGTATAAAGAGGATTTGGTGTTAAATAACCCATAAGGGTTGATATGCCATATAACATAACCAACCTACTATTCACTTTCAAATCATATGTATATCCATTTAACTGTGTGCAAACAAATGATTGACGTTATATTAAATTGATAACTTTACATAGGAATACTCGAAACCATTTAACTGAAGAAAAAAATGGATAGGACCCTTATCAGGTGCTACCCCTCCAGGCCAGAGTGAACCTGAGAGCGATGGCAATTAAGGGGTACTCCTCATTTCCCAAAGCTCTTGCATAACTGAAACTTCACCATCAGATTGTTTAGTGTCATATTTAGGACACTTATTGAGGGAGTCTTACTCTTCTACAGAGATGCAGTCAGTGTATTCTACAGACCCAGCTTACTGGAACAAAGAAGTGTTGATTGCCCCTTTATAGCAATTACTCCCAGGTCCACCCTGATCCGGACTGGCAGTATCAGTTGGACTATCATCAATCGATCAAATATATCAATTTGAAAATTATTTGTATTAGATGAAAAATACTTGATACCATATAACAAATTAATTACATGAAAATACTTGATACCATATAACAAATTATTTGTATTAGATAGGAATACTCATATACTATAAATGACTGAAGAAAATAGAAAACAAAGAAATCCGAAAGTGATAAATTTATTTTGATGGAAAGTCGACGTTTAAACGTTTCGGTTATAATAAACCTTCATCAGGACTTTTCTTTGGTGGAAATTTTGCTTGAACAACGATGGATATATTATCAAAATAACGTGAGAAGAGAAAATATATATACACAGAAAGGCTTATAACAGTTCAGTCAGCGTTCTTTTCTGAAAAACTATCACGGGATTGGCACAAAAATGTATCGCCAAGAAATTCAATGCATTATCAACACGGTCGGATTTATTTCCATTATTTACTTCCATATAAATGTGTGTAAATCTCTTACACAAAAATATGAATTTACAATATATGCAATTCCCTAAGCTTGACATGCCGTTAAAATCAAATTTTTCATATCAAATTTTTATGAGAAAATGATAATTTCTAATATCTCTTCTTTCCAGTATCGCTTGATAATAAGAACACCTCAAACAATTTTTTTCATATAAAAAGTTTATTTTCTTCTAAAGCTGAGATCCGAGGATTTTTATTATTTCTAATTGAACGTTATTCACTCAACATGGATATCATTAGGTGTTATTTATAACCAAACTCTATGACATTGAAATCTTTGAACCTAAAATAAAATTACATAAATGCCTTTAAGGCGTATACTTGTTTTGGGGGTGGAGGACAAAACATGGCCATACTTTTTTAAAATAGTACCCTTATGAGTTCTGTCAAAAGTTGTTTTTTTTTTCGGTTTTGTTTTTTGTTTTGTTTTTTCTAATTCCGGTAATTTCGTTTGAAAACTAGATATCGGCCGAAAGCATTGGCACTAAAAGAAATGAAAATGAAAATATAAACATAAAAAATCGATATCAGGGCGTACCAACTGAACGGATTCCCCGCCTCACTCTCTCTCTCTCCCTCTCTCTCCCTCTGTAATATAATGGCCGAGGGGTTTCGTTTCATGCCTTTGGGTTTAGTTAGGCTGAGAACCTTTCGGCTCAGTGCATGGGTTACTTAGATGCAACATTAACACAGGTGTTTAAGTGCGCGCGCGGAGTGGATGTGTCACTCAGAGATGTCACAATAGCCCGAGATGGGAAACGGGGTTACAGAGTGCGAATAACGTCACGCACCGGAAGCGCGCAGAGGATTTTGGGAATTTGAAGAAAGTTAGTAGAGTTGAGACTAGACACCGGACGAAAAGGGTTGACTTTCGCTTGCTCGCGGAGGCCTTGGGCTGGTGTCGCACGAGATGGCGGGGGCAGATAAAAAAACCAGCATAGAAAGATTATGCCTCTCTCTCCTTATGTCGAAGAACCTTTAAACTCAAAGGTAATAAAAAGTTTCGTACCTGAACAAAGAAGTCTTGTTTTTCGTGTTTCGAGATCCCTATGTTCTATGTATATATATATATGTATATGGCTTTGGTTCATCTTTCTCTCTCTCTCTCTCTCTCTCTCTCTCTCTCTCTCTCTCTCTCTCTCTCTTCCCTATTAGTCATCGCTTTTGGCAATTTCTTTGGACGGCACCCAGTGTCCACACAGATCTGATGAATGTAAGTTCTTGCTGGGTCCATGTGTCGAATCCTCAGAAAAAACTTGTCCGATCGGCTGGGGCTGTAGAATACACCGACAGCATCTCTACAGAGAGGTAAGACCCCCTCTCCAATGTGTGTGCTGGATATGACATTAAACAATCTGATAGTGAGGTTCCAGTAATACAGGAGCTTTGGGGAATGCGGAGTTCCCCTTCATTGCCATCGCTCCCAGGTTCATTCTGGCTCGGAGTGGTAGTACCTGATAGGGTCTTATCTATGGGTCAAATAGAATTAAACTGTATGCTCACGCTAAACAGATTTGTTTGAAATAGATGTTTTTTCTTTAATTGGAATCATTTTGAGATGAGGCTTCTTAATCTGAGAATTAATCTTTTATTTATTGCGGACTTATTTTCTCATCTTGGTAGTTTTTGTATTGTTTCTTCTTCACTATGTTTCGGCCAAATTTCACCTCTGGCCTTCTTCAGGTGATTAACTGCGACCTCAGATAGGAGGGCTCGTGGCGCAGCGGATAGAGGCGTTGAGTCTCTACGGTTCCAGGTGAGCATTGTCAGAAGATAGCGGTTTCAATTCCTACCCAAGCCGGCCAGAGGTTTACTTTGTCAAAAACGTGGTGCGATAGACAACAACTATGGAAGGCAGTAATTACTGGGGAGACGGTTACAAGACTCAGCATTCCTATCCGGGGTCGCGGTTAATCACCTGAAGAAGGCCAGAGGTGAAATTTGGCCGAAACATAGTGAAGAAGAAACAATACAAAAACTACCAAGATGAGAAAAAAAGTCTGCAATAAATAAAAAATCAATTCTCAGATCTGTTTATTTGTATAAAAATGGATTTGGCATTAAATAACCTATAAAGGTTGATATGCCATAAAACCCAAACAAACAAACATCAGAAAAACTTTGCTCATGAGCTCGTCCTTATTTCCCTTGCAGTACCCAGGATGCTCTCAAGCTTAGTTTTCTTGATACAATCGGTGATGTGCCTCATTTGCATATATCAATATGAAATTTGCATATTATTAATTATTTAAGTAAGTTTGGTTTGGTTTGTTGGGTTTTGCGGCATATTAACCTTTGTAGGTTATTTAATGTCAAATCTATTTTTATGTAAATAATCTGTTCTATTTCAAACAATTCAGTTTAGCATGAGTACACAGTTTAATTGTCAAAAACATTTCTATTTCAAACTATTCAAGCAGTTATATGTAACAATTCAGTTTAGCGTAAATACAGTTTTATTGTCAAAAACAATTCAATTGCAAATAATTCAGTTTAGCATAAGCACGCGGTTTAAATGTAAGTACAGTTTAATTGTGAAAAACATTTCTATTTCGAGCTATTCAGTTTAGTCAAGCAATTCTAATTCAGCTAATTCAGTTTACTATAAGTACAGATTTTGTTTATACTCAGTAAAATGTCAAAACAATTCTATGTTAAACAATTCAATTTACAGTAAATACAGTTTCAATGTCAAAAAACAGTTCTATTTAAAATAATTCAGTTTAGCATAAGTACTCAATTTAAATGTAAGTACGGTTTAACTGTCGAGAATATTTCTATTTCAAGCTATTCAGTTTAATCAAACAATTCAGTTTAGCATAATTTTGCTGTTAGTTCTATTTAACCCATGGATAGGGCCCTATCAGATGCTAACACTCCGGGTCAGAGTGGACCAGGGAGCAATGGCAATGAAGGGGTGCTCCGTATTCCCCAAAGCCCCAGCATTACTGAGACCTCACCATCAGACTGTTTAGCGTCATTTCCAGGACACTCATTGGGGGGGGGATCTTACCCCTCTGCAGAGGTGCAGTCGGTGTATTCTACAGCCCCCAAAATTATTTAAGTAAAAAAACCTAGTCATAATAAAAAATTTTCATGTTTTTTTTATTTTACTTAACAATTTTCTTTTTTTTCCGATAAAATCTTCATGTATTGACAAAAAATTTGATTCAAGGGAGACAATTAACAGTTGGCTTTGAACTAATAAAAATTACAGGACCTTATAGGGTGGCAAAAAGCATGACTCGTTGTCTGAAGCTGAAATCATTCAGAGTTTATTGTTATATTCACAACGATTCGGCCGATATAACCTACGACCTTCTCTTCATTCTCTGACCTTACAAGGAAGGAAACAATACTTGATCTTGTGAACTCAATCCGACCATCTATACAGTTAATTGCTATATTCACAACGTTTCGGCCGATATATCCTCCGATCTTTTTCGTGTGTTTCTTGTCGAACTACGGAGCCTATACGGAATTTCGAGCTACATTTCTATCTAATCCACAGGGGTCACTTGCTCTGATTCCACTAACCATACCAGGGTACAAGTGTTAAGTATTCCTGTATTGTTACTCGCCTGCAGACAGGATTTGAACCTGCAATCTCCAGATGATAGTCTTATTAGAAGCCGAAGTTTGTTTATTTTATGGTATATAACTATTCTAAATACTAATAAATTACAGTAATACGATTTCAAGTAACAAATAATAATAATAATCCTTAGTAAACAATTAGAGCTTCAAGTAACTATTCTTAATACAAATAATTTACAGTTATATGCTTTCAAGTAACTAATAATAATAATAATCCTTAGTAAACAATTAGAGCTTCAAGTAACTATTCTTAATACAAATAATTTACAGTTATATGCTTTCAACTAACTAATAATAATAATAATAATAATAATCCTTTGTAAACAATCAGAGCTTCAAGTAACTATTCTTAATACAAATAATTTACAGTTATATGCTTTCAACTAACTAATAATAATAATAATAATCCTTAGTAAACAATTAGAGCTTCAAGTAACTATTCGTAATACAAATAATTTACAGTTATATGCTTTCAACTAACTAATAATAATAATAATAATAATAATAATAATAATAATCCTTTGTAAACAATCAGAGCTTCAAGTAACTATTCTTAATACAAATAATTTACAGTTATATGCTTTCAACTAACTAATAATAATAATAATAATAATAATAATAATAATAATCCTTTGTAAACAATCAGAGCTTCAAGTAACTATTCTTAATACAAATAATTTACAGTTATATGCTTTCAACTAACTAATAATAATAATAATAATAATAATAATAATAATAATAATCCTTTGTAAACAATCAGAGCTTCAAGTAACTATTCTTAATACAAATAATTTACAGTTATATGCTTTCAACTAACTAATAATAATAATAATAATAATAATAATAATAATAATAATAATCCTTAATAAACAATTAGAGCTTCAAGTAACTATTCTTAATACAAATAATTTACAGTTATATGCTTTCAAGTAACTAATAAAAATAATAATAATAATAATAATCCTTTGTAAACAATTAGAGCTTCAAGTAACTATTCTTAATACAAATAATTTACAGTTATATGCTTTCAACTAACTAATAATAATAATAATAATAATAATAATAATAATAATCCTTTGTAAACAATTAGAGCTTCAAGTAACTATTCTTAATACAAATAATTTACAGTTATATGCTTTCAACTAACTACTACTACTACTACTAATAATAATAATAATAATAATCCTTTGTAAACAATTAGAGCTTCAAGTAACTATTCTTAATACAAATAATTTACAGTTATATGCTTTCAACTAACTAATAATAATAATAATAATAATAATAATCCTTTGTAAACAATTAGAGCTTCAAGTAACTATTCTTAATACAAATAATTTACAGTTATATGCTTTCAACTAACTACTACTACTACTACTACTAATAATAATAATAATCCTTTGTAAACAATTAGAGCTTCAAGTAACTATTCTTAATACAAATAATTTACAGTTATATGCTTTCAACTAACTAATAATAATAATAATAATAATAATAATAATCCTTTGTAAACAATTAGAGCTTCAAGTAACTATTCTTAATACAAATAATTTACAGTTATATGCTTTCAACTAACTAATAATAATAATAATAATAATAATCCTTTGTAAACAATTAGAGCTTCAAGTAACTATTCTTAATACAAATAATTTACAGTTATATGCTTTCAAGTAACTAATAATAATAATAATAATCCTTAGTAAACAATTAGAGCTTCTATTGTGTATTTTTTTATACAAATAATTTTCAAACAAGTAAATGTTGGGAAGGTTGTCTCCGGTGGGTAGTGGCCAACGTACTGGACTGTGACATTGTCGTAAACGATTACGAATTCCAGTCATGCTATTCACATTCACTTTCGGACTTATATGAACCCCAATCTATGGACTCAATAGTATTATTTTTTTCACAAGGTCAATTCTGGTATTAAACAACCCACGAAAGATGATATACTCTTAAACAAAGAAACTAAACCAAAGCAAGCCAAACCAAAAATATGGAATCAATTATTCTTCCTTTGATTGGTTGTTTTTTACGGCATATCAACCCTTGTGGTTTATTTAATGACAAACACTGTTGATGCTTTCATAAAAATGAACACATTCGAATGGTTTCATGTATTGTTATTTATCATTAGTGATTCTTTTTACCAAATATTTCTTACTTATATAAATAATTTGCAAACAGCTGTATGGTTGTAAATAACTAGTAATAATAATCCTTACTAAATGATTGAAGGGGGTGTCCTCGTGGTGTAATTGTTAAAGCGATGGACTGCAGAATCGTAGTACGCGAGTTCGTACTCCAGTCGTTCTATTACGTTCCCTTTCGGGCAAATACCCTTGGGAAAGGTATGAACCCCCTTATCCTCCCAGCTATGGGTTAAATAGTACCACTAATGTTCTTCTTGGAGAATGGCTTTGGCATTAAATAACCTAAAAAGAGTTGATATGCCATTAAACAAAAAACCTAACCCAAACCCTAAATGATTGAACAGTTCTATTTGATCCATAGATCGGACCCTAAAAGGTACAACCACTCCTGCCTAGAGTTGACCTGGGAGTAATGGCAATGAAGGGGAACTCCACATTCCCCAAATCTTTAGATATGAAGCCTCACCATCAGAGGCAATTTGATATCATACCCAGGACACTAGGTCTATTTGACCCATAGATGGTACCCTTACAAGTACTACCATTTTGGATCAAAGTGGACATGGGAGTAATAGCAATGAAGGGATAATCCACATTTCCAAAAGCTTCAGGACTGGAGCCTCACCATCAGATGCAATTTAGTATCCTTCCCAGGATACTAGTTCTATTTGACCAATAGATGTGTACTACCATTTTGGGTAAAAGTGGATGTGGGAGTAATGGCATTGACAGCTCCCTTTTCAATAACTACTTTACTGAGGTGTTGGGGAAGGCGCAACTGTTTTCCCTGGATTGCTCCACTTTACCCTTGATACTTACCTTATAATGCTGAGTGTTAAACAAGGAGATATCAAGTACTATTTTTTGAGTCTTTGGTATGATTCGACCTAGAATTGAACCCCGGTCTCCGGACTATTGGCGAACAATGGAACATTATACACGGTTATTATGAGGAATTTATGAAAGAAAGAATGAGATTAAAATGATCGAAAATAGACAATTTGCTTTTTTTTCTTATTTTCCTTCTTTCTTGAATAGCATTTTATCTTTCTTCTTTTTTTCTTTTTTTTTTGTTTAACTTTCTTTCACTGAAATTCGATCGCAATGAACGTATTCGTCACATTATTTCTTTTTTCCTTTTTCTTTTTTTCTTTTTCTTTTTTTTTTCTTTTTTCTTTTTTCTTTTTTTCTTTTTTTTCTTTTTCCTTTTTTTTTCTTTTTCTTCTTTTTTGACATGATCTTTCTTTCCGCTTCTTTTCATTTCACTCCATTAATTTTTCTTTCTTTCTTTCTTTCTTTCTTTCTTTCTTTCTTTCTTTCTTTCTTTCTTTCTTTCCATTACTTTTTCTTTTTTTCTCTCCGATGCTTTTTCTTTCTTTCTTTCTTTCTTTCTTTCTTTTTTCTTTCTGTCTTTCTTTCTTTTCTTTTCTTTTTTCTATTCCATTTCATGATTTCTCTCCGTTACTCTTTCTTTCTTTCTGTTACTTTTTCTTTCTTTCTTTTTTTATGTAACTTTTTTCTATTTTATTTTCGTGGCTTTTTTGTCTATATTTTCTCTTTTTACTTCCATTTCAACTTTTTTTCCCTTTCCTTTTTTTCCTATTACTTATTCTATCTTTCTTTTTCCCTGTGACTTTTTAATCGTTTCCTATTCTATCTCATTTCTTTCCTTCTTTCTTTCTTCCTTTCTTTCTTTTTTTCCTATTATTCTATCTTTCTTTTTCCTTGTGACTTTTATTCGTTTCCATTTCTATCTGATTTCTTTCTTTCCTTCCTTCTTTCTTTCTTCCTTTCTTTCTTTCCTTTTTTCCTATTACTTATTCTATTTTTCTTTTTCCCTGTGACTTTTTATTCGTTTCTTTTTCTATCTCATTTCTTTCCTTCTTTCCTTCTTTCTTTCTTTCTTTCCTTTTTTTCCTATTAATTATTCTATTTTTCTTTTTCCCTGAGACTTTTTATTCGTTTCCATTTCTATCTCATTTCTTTCCTTCTTTCTTTCTTTCTTTTTTTTTTTTCCTATTAATTATTCTATTTTTCTTTTTCCCTGTGACTTTTTATTCGTTTCCATTTCTATCTCATTTCTTTCCTTCTTTCTTTCTTTCTTTCCTTTTTTCCTATTAATTATTCTATTTTTCTTTTTCCCTGTGACTTTTTATTCGTTTCCATTTCTATCTCATTTCTTTCCTTCTTTCTTTCTTTTCTTTCCCTTTTTCCTATTACTTATTCTATTTTTCTTTTTCCCTGTGACTTTTTATTCGTTTCCATTTCTATCTCATTTCTTTCCTTCTTTCTTTCTTTTCTTTCCCTTTTTCCTATTACTTATTCTATTTTTCTTTTTCCCTGTGACTT
>OY757947.1:39814335-39869335 GCA_963585895.1 Sepioteuthis lessoniana | reverse complement strand
ACTCTTTCTTATTTCAAATCTTCAAGAATACTTATCCAGGGTGTTTCACAATTTTTGAAACAAAATGACTGGACACAAATTAAAAACCATAAATGATAAAACACTGAAAATTCTTTTTTTAAAGGTAAAAAGATAACATTTTGGAATCGGTAAGAATTAATCTTACAATTTAACCAAAAATGTCCGGAGGGGCCCCAGAGTACATGCTCCAGATATCCGCCGTTCAGTTGAAGTCACTGTTGAATACAGCATGCAAAGTTCTTGATAATGCGTGTACATTCCTCCTGGGTCATCGTGTGGATCTTCTTAGTGATGGCTGCCTTTCATACAGCAATGGAGCAGGGTTACTCGGGTTAATGTTAAGGAATCCTCAGAGGAACAAATTTGGGGCGTTCAAGTCAGGTGAGTGAGGTGTTCATTCTTCTTCAGGTTTGCGATTGATGTGATGTTCCACAAACCTTTTACGGAGCCATACTATAGTAAAATTAGCAGTATGAGGAAGGAACCATACTCTGCATCAACGTCCTCACCATACTCTGCATCAACGTCCTCACTATACTCTGTATCAACGTCCTCAGTATCAGGAAGGAACCACACTCTGCATCAACGTCCTCACGCTCCTCGAGCTCTCGTCAGAACTGCTAAAGCACCGGACTGGAACGCTCTTTAGTCACTGTCACCGCGTTATCTCGATCATATTCGAAGAAAAATGGTCTAACGGTGCCATGCTTCGAGATGGCGACCTATGGCTTGTACTTTTTTGAATGAAGAGAGGGTCCAATGACCCTGTGAGGTTTCTTGCTTTTCCTAAACGCCTAGTTCTTGGAGTTAATATGACCATTTATAAGGAGGTCGGCTTCATCAAAAAATCAGAATGTGTCAAACAAAAAGAAGTTCTTGGATCCTCCGTTGCAAAGATCTGGACGGATTCTTGAAACCTGGTGTCATTCTTGGCTGTTCGGATTGTTATCGGAGACCCAGATAGTAAGAATTGGTTGTCCCACGATCTTCACAAGTGCTATGAGTCTCAAAGTTCTTGATCAACTTGGAAATCTTATTCCTGTTTGGAAATGTGTTGAAATGGAACTTCCTTCTCTATCATGCTTGAACTATCTTGAAAGACTCTGTTTCCTAATATGTCTTCACATAAAAGATCTTCAGCTCCATCGTCCAAGAAATTATTTCGCTCTGCGTGATTAAATATATCAAAATGGTAACTATATATATATATATATATATATATGTAAGAAAATATGAAATGAAAACCAAACTCTACCAAAGTTTTATTTTCCACTATATATATATATATATATATAATGAAAATTATATATATATATACCGGACATTGGTATAATTGTTAGAATGTTCACAACAAGGCCCGGGAGACCTGGGTTCAATCCCAGGTTGAGTCATACCAAAGACTTTAAAAATGGTACTTGATGCCTCCTTGCTTAACACTCAGCATTATAAGGTACGGATCAAGGGTAAAGTGGAGAAATCCTGGGAAAGGAGTAGCGCCCTCCCCTACACCTTGGTGTAGTAGCTATCGAAAAGTGAGCCTTCGCGTCACCCTCAACTATGGTCGCTAACTTTACTTATATATATATATATATATATATATATATATATTGTAACAGCGTTGGTTTGTGGCAAACCAAGTGCGATATGATTTGGAGAGTGTTCAATATCTGTGATTTAATTATAATAATAGATAAATATATATTAGATTTTTATATTTAATTCCATGGAAGTTTGTCTGCGACTTTTGGTTTCATGAAGTTTCACAAACAACAATCATCAGACAGATAACAAAAGGAAAAATTTTTCGATTCTTTCGATTTATTCATTTCCTTTGGTTATCTGTCTGATGATTGTTGTTTGAAAAACTTCATGAAACCTAAGGTCGCAGACAAACTTCCATGACATTAAATATATAAAATCTAATATATATATTGATTTACTATATATACATATATACATATATTTGCATTCAAATTTGAATTTGCTATAGTTCTGTTTTCCTTTCAAATTTTCTTACATTTTGCCGTAAAATATGTATACGCGCATTCGTTCGTGGTGTAGTGGTTACTGTCGTAGGAAACGGACACGGCGACACGAGTTCAAATCCTGGACGAGACTATTTACATTACACGTAGCGCTAACATAATTGGGAAAGGTATGAATCCAATTATTCTTCTGCCAGCCATGGGTAATTAGTAGGGCAGACTAAGCTCTTCAACCTTAGTGTAGCAACCGATCTAGGAGAAGGAAAACTCAATTCAAATATGTGAAACTCTGCTTAAAGTTGACCTTGTGTCACATCCCACTTGTGAAGAGGAGTTGGTAAATATATAATTAGAGACAGGCAGAGAAAAAAAATAGATATATCTACTGCGAGAGATTGTTGTGAACAAACTGAGATAGATGGATTGATAGATATATCGATAGATAAATTGATAGATATGAAGAAACTAAGATAGATTAATATGAGCTGTGATAGATATGAACAAGTTTTATACATGACTAATATATATATATATATATATGTGTGTGTGTGTGTGTGTGTGTGTGAGAGAGAGAGAGAGAGAGAGAGTTTTACGTTTGTAAATGATTCAATTTCTGGGCATCTTATATACAATTTTCCCAAGCAACACACTTTTCTATATCAAGCCATTGGACATTAGCCATAAATAAATAAGCAAAGAAGTCGGTAAATAAATGAATGAATGAATAAATAAATAACAGGTTATGTCCAACCAGTTAGAAAGAGAGATTGGACGAGAGGGAGAGAGAGAGAGAGAGAGTGGACGAGAGAGGCAGTTATGGCAGACCATCCGTCCGTCCAGCCGACATGCTGTGATAAGCAGATACAATTCACTACAAACGAAAGCTGATTAGCAGAGAGAAAGAAAGGGGGAAATGGGGTTATTCTTTAGACACGCGATTAAGAGTGGTGGCCGAGGAAGGACGAGATGTTGGATTGAAGCTTGCAAGAAACTACGAGATTTGAAAAATATTACCTTCACTTGAACAGTACTAGCATTTTTAGGATTTTTCGTTTCGTTTCGTTTCGTTTCTTTCTTCATCCTTACCATTACAACCTTGTAGTTGTTGTTGCGGTTGTTGTTGTTGTTGTTCTTCTTCTTCTTCTTCTTCTTCTTATTATTATTATTATTATTATTATTATTATTATTATTAAGAGTGAACATCCTTACAATTATAACCTTCTTCTTTTTCTTCCTCTTCTTCTTCTTCTTCTTCTTCTTCTTCTTCTTCTTCTTCTTCTTCTTCTAATTAAGAGTGGACATCCTTACTATTATAACTTTCTTCTTCCTCCTCCTCCTCCTCCTCCTCTTCTTCTTCTTCTTCTTCTTCTTCTTATTATTATTATTATTACAATGTCTGGTCGTCTGGTCGAGATTAAGTGATCCGTTTGTATGTTAAAATCCCAGAGGCGTTTGTGCATCTCAACCTCCAGGCCAGATGCTGGGTTGTGTATATACCATTTGTTCGCATGGTCAAACTTCAGTTTCTTGCATAGTTCCCAGTAGATCACCTTGCTCACCCTGTTGTGTCTAGTCTTTTATTCTTTCTGAGCTATTTTGCTGCATTCGCTTATTATGTGGTTGATATTTTCGTCTCTATCACTACATAATTTTGTTGTATCTTATCTGTTCTTGTTTTGATATGGTTGGTTCTTTTGGCGTTGTATTGTACTGCTATAAGGAGAAGTATTATTATTATTATTATTCAGAGTTTTTCACATCAACGTAAGCTGATGGTCTTTCACTAGAGATTGAGAGACAGCAAATCTCATTATTATATTTATTATTATTTACTCCTTTAGAGATTTTTCACATCAGTGTTAGCTGACGGTTTTTCACTAGAGTTTCAGTGACAGCAAATCTCCTCAAGTCTTCAGGACTCGTCTCAGGATTCTGGCTGTTCTTAGCAATGCTGTCATTTGGATTGTCTCTACCCGTCCGCCAACTTCCAAGTCCTCCAGGCCTTTTAATAATTCTTTAGTTATTGTGCCTAAAGCACCAATCACAATTGGCACAATCGTCACTTTCATGTTCCACAGCTTTTTTAATTCTCTTGCAAGGTCGAGGTACTTTTCTTTATTTTCACTTTCCTTCAGAATTATTCTGTGGTCCGCCGGGACAGCAAAGTCGACAATTTTACAAATTTTCTTTTTTTTTTTTTTTTTGTTGATTATTATGAGGTGTGGTCTTCTGGCCGGGATCAAGTGATCCGTTTGTATGTTAAAGTTCCATAGGAGTTAATGCATGTCATTTTCTAGGACATGTGCTGGGTTGTGCATATACCATTTGTTTGTATGGTCGAATTGAAATTTCCTGCACATTTCCCAGTGGACCTCCTTGCCGACCCAGTCGTGTCTCGCCTTATACTCCTGTGCTAATTTGCTGCATTCGCTTATTATGAGATTGATCGTTTCGTCTCTGTCACTGCATAGCCTACATTTACTGTTTTGTTGCGTCTTATCTATCCTCACTTTGATATGATTGGTTCTTATGGCGTTGTCCTGTGCTGCTATTAGGAGGGATTCCGTTTCTCTCTTCAGGTTTCCTTTTCTTAGCCAGGTCCAGGTTTTTTGGTGTGAGATGTTGTTTATTAGACGTTTAAAGCGGCCATAGAGTTGTTTTCCTTCGCATTTTTGTTTCCTAGTCGTTGTCACTCTTTCGCCTATCGTGTTATCGGTATCGTTTCTGATGGTTGTAATTAGTCCTCGTTCGTGTTTTTCTATGTAGTCTTCGCGCCGTTGTATCGATGCGTCAACGGTGTCTTCGATGCTAGCAAGTCCTCTTCTTCTCTCTTTTCCATTTATTATAATTATTATTTCTTCTTGGCTTGCTCAAAGGGTGCTACTCATACCGTGTCACTCTGTAGTATCTGTCATGTAGTTGAGAGGTCAATAACTTAACTGTTTCCTGCAAACTAATGAGCTATAATAAAAAAGCGAAAAATTCGACAAATACGTTGACCTTGCTGGAGAACGGAAAAAGCCGTGGAACTTTTTGATCACGGGACTGGCGAAACTGGAGATTAAAGGTAGAATCGAGACCATCAAGACCACAGCACTGTTAAAATTAGGTAAAATGCTTAGACTAAAAAAAATAGAAAGATCGAAGAAAAATTAAGTTTACAAGCTGTGGAGGAAATAAAAATGAAATCTGTGCAAGAATTTTCGTCAGTGAAGAAAAAATCAATCAGAAAGAAAGAAAGAAAGAAATTTGAAAAAAAAAAAAGAAAGAAAAGAAAGCAAGTGAGAAAGAAAGGGAATGGAAAGAAAATTTGATGAATGAAAAAGAAATTCGACCAATAATGTGAAAAAAAATCTAAAAAATATAGGAAAGAAAGAAAGAACAATATAGAAGAAAGTAGGGGAGAAGAAATAAGCGGAAGGAAAAATAAAAAGAATGCTTTTGATCATAAATGATGATTGCCAGCAAAATCATCTGGAAGGATAAAAAGTATTTGAACAAAAAGAAGATAATATGACCAATAATCCGATGAGCAAAAACAACCACAACAACAACAAAAAAAAAAAGCTTGATACAGACGGAGATAACTGTAGGATGTATTTCTAAGGAAGAAAATTATTATTATTATTATTATTATTATTATTATTATTAAAAGAAATAAGATAAACGAATAGCAAGAAAATCCTAATCCAGTTCAAATGGATTTAAAATCATTAAAATTTCTGGCTATAAACTAGAACACTCGAAGTAAACAACGGAAGAAGCAGGTAATTTGCATTGGCAATAATAATAATAATAATAATAATAATAATAATAATAATAATAAAACGAACCAGGACTAATTACAGCCATCAGAAACGATACGGACAACACGATAGACGATAGAATGACAACAACTAGGAAACAAAAATGGGAGAAAAAAACAACTCTATGGCCGCTTTAAACGACTAATAAACAACATCTCACACCAGAAAGCCTGGACCTGGCTAAGAAAAGGAAACCTGAAGAGCGAAACGGAATCTCTCCTAATAGCAGCACAGGATAGCGCCATAAGAACCAATCATATCAAAGTGAGAATAGATAAGACGCAACAAAGCAGTAAATGTAGGCTATGCGGTGACAGAGACGAAACGATCAATCACATTATAAGCGAATGCAGCAAATTAGCACAGAAGGAGTATAAGGCGAGACACGACTGAGTCAGCAAGGTGATCCACTGGGAAATGTGCAAGAAATTTTAATTTGACCATACTAATAAATGGTATATGCACAACCCAGCACCTGTCCAAGAAAGTGACACGCATAAACTCCTATGGGACTTTAACATACAAACGGATCACCTAATCCCAGCCAGAAGACCAGACTTAATAATAATCAACAAAAAAAAAGAGAACTTGCAAAATAGTCGACTTTGCTGTCCCGGCTGACCACAGAATAAAACTGAAAGAATGTGAAAAGAAGGATAAGTACCTCGACCTTGCAAGGGAATTGAAAAAGCTGTGGAACATGTAGGTGACAATTATACCAATTGTAATTGGTGCGTTTGGAACAGTAACTAAAGGATTGCTAAAGGGACTAGAAGACTTGGAACTTGGCGGACGAGTGGAGACCATCCAAACGACAGCATTGTTGAGAACGGCCAGAATACTAAGAAGAGTCCTGGAGACTCGAGGAGACTTGCTGTCACTCAGACTCCAGTGAAAGACCATTGGCTAACGCTGATGTGAAAAACTCTAATGAGTGAATAATATAGATAATAATATTAAATAAATAAACAAACAAAAAAAGAGAGAATTTGCAGGATTGTGGACTTTGTTGTCCCAGCGGACAAGAATTCGAAAAAAGGATAAGTACCTGGACCTTGCTAGGGGATTGAAAAAACTATGGAATATAGAAGTGACTGTTATACCAATTGTGATTGGTGTTCTTGGTACAGTCACCAAAGGATTGGTACAAGGATTGGAGGACTTAGAAATAATGGAACGGGCGGAGACTGTCCAAACTACTGCATTATTGAGATCAGCTAGAATACTAAGTAGAGTCCCGCAGATTGGAGGAGACTTACTCTCACTCAGACTCTAGTAAAAGACCATTAGCTAACGCTGATGTGAAACTCCCTCAAGAAGTAAATAAATAATAACAATAACAACAACAACAACAAAAGAACCCAAAGGAACTGGGACTGCTGGTGGCTGTGATGTTATTTTATCTGGCTGACGTAAAGTTGGCCGGGTTTCGATCTCAGCTTAAGGCAACTCACGTGTCTAGCCACACGGATGAGTTGTGATAAAACGAAACAGTCTGTCTTGATATTTAAACTTCGTACTTATGTTAACCTGAACTGCTTGAAAAAGAACCCAAAGGAACTGGGACTGCTGGTGGCTGTGATGTTATTTTATCTGGCTGACGTAAAGTTGGCCGGGTTTCGATCTCAGCTTAAGGCAACTCACGTGTCTAGCCACACGGATGAGTTGTGATAAAACGAAACAGTCTGTCTTGATATTTAAACTTCGTACTTATGTTAACCTGAACTGCTTGAAATAGGACTGTTTTAACATGTAAACTGCCTACTTATGCTAAACTGAGTTGTTTGATATGGAACTGTTTTTGTATGCTAAACTGAATTGTTTGAAATGGAACTATTTTGGCAGATGTGTAAACAAAACCTATACTTATACTAAACTGAATTGTTTGAATTAGAACTGTTTGACTAAACTGAATAGCTTGAAATGGAAATATTTTTGACAAATAAACTGTGTACTTATGCTAAACTGAATTGTTTGATATGGAACTGTTTTTGAATGCTAAACTGAATTGTTTAAAATGGAACTATTTTGAAAGGTGTGTAAACAAAACCTATACTTATACTTAACTGAATTTTTTGAATTAGAACTGTTTGACTAAACTGAATAACTTGAAATAGAAATGTTTTTGACAATTAAACTGTGTACTCATGCTAAACTGAATTGTTTGAAATAGAACTGATTATTTGTATAAAAATGGATTTGGCATTAAATAACCTACAAAGTTTGATATGCCATAAAACCTAAACAACCCGTCAGCCAACCACCAAAAGGAAGTAGGATTCTTTGGGACTTAGCTATCCAAACTGGTAGAAAAATAAAGAGAAACATACCAGATAAGGACTATAAAATAAAAACATGGCTTCTTATTGATATGTCAGTGCCAACAGATAATAACTTATCAGTCAGGGAATATAATAAAATAAGTAAATACAAAGACCTCGAAATAGAAATAGAAAAAAATGTATCCCCTTAAAAGTACCACCATACCAGTAATAGTAGGAGCACTGGGTTTGATAAAGAAAGGGATAGATAGGCACATTATCAAGGTAACTGGCAGTCGAGCTTACATGAAATACAAGAAAAAACTGCACTTTGCGGAACAGCTCATCTCCTTGGAAAATTATGATCATTGTGACTGAAAAATATCACCCAAAAGAGACAGCAAAAAACATCATCATCATCATGTCGTGTTGCCAGCACGGATTTCCCTAACTCTCCCTTTCCCCTCGTTTCTATTGTCCATCCCTTCCGGCTGGTCTTCAAGACTACATCTTGTCTCCGTACAGAACTGTTGTAAATAGGTTCTAGCTGGTCATCGAATACTTGCTCGTCCGTGTGAAGGGGTCCATAGGAGTACATCGCTTATGAGTTCGTCCTTACTTCTCTAGCAGTGTCCAGCATGTCTTGTTTATCTAAATTGGATGGGTTTTGTGATAGGAGGTAGGTGACTGTACAGCTGCTGTTTTGTGGGATATAGCTTCCAGGATTTGTTCAATATAGCTCTTAGCATTCTTGTGCAATTGCCGTCAAGCTTTTTCTCTATACGCTTAGTCAGCGTCCAGGTGGTGCATCCATATAGTAGAATGGACACGGCCGCTGCTTGGAAAAAATTGCGATTTATTTGATCAGATAGGTATGACTTCCATACGACCGATAGCCTATCGACAGCTGTTCATGCCTTCGTTCGTCGTATGTTATTTTCCGTAGATGAGACACTGCTTCCGAGGTCGGTTAACTTGTCCACTAGTTTCAAAGAGCCACTTGTATAAAAACTGTAAATATTAAACATAATCTATATATTTACCCAACCCCTCTGCATGAGCAGGATGCGACACAAGGTCAATTTTTCGGCGGAGTTTAACAAGTTTTGAATTCAGAGGTTCCCTTCTTTAAGACAGGTTGCCCTACCAAAGTTAAAGAGCATCGTCTTCCCTACTATTTACCCATAGCTGAAGAAAGAATTATTGGATTCATGCCTTTCTTGTCCAGATTTACATCTCGGATCGCCGTTGGTAACCATTACATTACGGATACTTCCATCTACCATTCTTCGTGAATTCTTCATCATCATCATGTCGTGCTGGTAGCACGGATATCCCTGACCCTCTCTCGCCACTTTTCCCTATCGTTCATCGCCTCTGGCAGGTCTTCTGGACTCCATCCCGTATCCCCACATAGTTGCTGAATGTATGTTCGTGCTGGTCGCCCTGCTTTTGCTCGGCCATGTGTGGGGGTCCATAAGAGTACATCACTTATGAGTTCGTCTCTGCTTCTCCAGCAGTGTCCTGCATGTCTGAACCCACAGTAAAACGGAGCTAAATCAAGAAATGATAGACAGATAGAAAACTGTAATTTCTATCAACTATTTTAGATGATTTAGTTAAAATAAAAATAGAGAAAAAAAATTCATCCCTTAGGAATATGTTTAACAATTTTATAAAAAAAAAAAAAAGAATTAACATGGCTGATGACAAAGTCACCACATTTGAAAAAAATCTCCTAAGAAACAGTTCTTGAAAAGAAAAAAAATCTGAAGAAACAAATTCATATTTACCAACCCCTCCGCTCGGGATATGACACAAAGTCAATTTTTAGCGGAGTTTAGCAGGTTTGAATTCAGAGTTTTCCTTCTCCTAGACTAGTTGCCTCACCAAGGCTGAAGAAATCAGTCTGCCCTACTTTTTACTCATAGCTGGAGGAAGAATAATTGGATTCATAACTTTCCCAAGGGTATTAGTGCTATGTGAAATGCAATTAGCTTTGTCCAGGATTTGAACTCGTATCGCCGTGTCCATTTCCTACGACGATAACCATTACACCACGGGCACAAATCGCCAAAAAAGTTAAAAAGAAATAACTCTTTAAAAAAACACTCGAAAAAGCCCTTAAGAAACAAATCTTTAAAAAAGCCCTTAAGAAACAAATCTTAAAAAAACCCTTAAGAAACAAATCTTCAAAAAAGCCCTTTAGAAACAAATCTTAAAAAACCCTTAAAAAACAAATCTTAAAAAAAGCCCTTAAGAAACAAATCTTAAAAAACCCTTAAGAAACAAATCTTAAAAAAAAGCCCTTAAGAAACAAATCTTAAAAAACCCTTAAAAAACAAATCTTAAAAAAAGCCCTTAAGAAACAAATCTTAAAAAACCCTTAAGAAACAAATCTTAAAAAAAGCCCTTAAGAAACAAATCTTAAAAAACCCTTAAGAAACAAATCTTTAAAAGCCCTTAAGAAACAAATCTTTAAAAACCCCTTAAGAAACAAATCTTTAAAAAAAACCCTTAAGAAACAAATCTTAAAAAAAACCCTTAAGAAACAAATCTTAAAAAAACCCTTAAGAAACAAATCTTTAAAAGCCCTTAAGAAACAAATCTTTAAAAACCCCTTAAGAAACAAATCTTAAAAAAAACCCTTAAGAAACAAATCTTAAAAAACCCTTAAAAAACAAATCTTAAAAAAAGCCCTTAAGAAATAAATCTTAAAAAACCCTTAAGAAACAAATCTTAAAAAAAGCCCTTAAGAAACAAATCTTAAAAAAACCCTTAAGAAACAAATCTTTAAAAGCCCTTAAGAAACAAATCTTTAAAAACCCCTTAAGAAACAAATCTTTAAAAAAACCCTTAAGATACAAATCTTAAAAAAAAAACCTTAAGAAACAAATCTTAAAAAAAACCCTTAAGAAACAAATCTTAAAAAACGCTTAAGAAGCGACTATTAAAGGACAACAACACACACAGATGTAGGCAAATTTCTTTAAATATTTAAGTTTTTTTGAAAATGAAAATTAATCATTACTGGCCTCGTCTCTAACAAATTTCATGCTAAAACGATACTAATCTGGTCTGGTTCGGTTTTCTGGCATAGTAACCAGTGTTGATTATTTAATGCTATATCCTGTTTTCACGTATATATCAAATATATGATCTGTAAATACTTCTTTAGATACACACAGTTGAAGGATCAAACAGTTCTATTTCTAACAATTCAATTTAGCCTGAATCAAAAATGTTAAATGGTTCTAAATATTGCTATCTATCCCTAAAAATTCATCTAAATAACAGTCGTTTATTTACACACAGTTAAATGATCAAACAGTTCTATTTCAAACAATTCAATTTAGTATAAGTTGTTTATTTGCTCTCAGTTTAAATGTCAAACGGTTTTACTTCATCCATTGATAGGACCCTTTCCGATGCTATCACTCTAGGTCAGAATGGACTTTGGAGAGATGGGAATTAAAGGGTACTCGGCATTCCTCAAGGCTCGAGCATTACTGTGGTCTTGCAACCAGTGTCTGGGAAATCCAACATTTTCAAATATGTTTCCACGTGCCACACACGTTCTTATGACTTTTGAATTATTGTAATATAATTGCCGAGGGATTTCGTTTTATATATCTTGCCTTTCGGTTTAGTTAGGCTGAGAACCTTTCGCTTAGCGCATGGGTTAGTTAGGTGCAACATTAACACAGGCGTTCATGTGCGTGCGGAGAGGATGTGTCATTCAGAGATGTCAAAATAAAAATCCCAGATATAAATTGAGACCAGGGGATGTGGGTGACGTCACGCACCAGAAGCGTGGGCTGAGATTTGAGAAAAAGCATTGAGTTGAGTTTCTACCTCCGAACGAAAGAGTCGAGATTCAGAGCTGGGCGAGGCCAGACGAATTTGTGCTCTACGGGCGCCGCACGTTAGTTGGGTTGAGAGCTGACGATGTAAAAGCAGTCAGCATAGAAAGATTGTGTCTCTCTCTCTCCTCATGTCGAAAAACCTTTAACTCAAAGGTAATAAAGTTTCGTACCTGAACCAATTTAGTGTTTTCGGATCCCTATATATGTTTATGAACATTTTATGAACATTAGGTTGGTCGTATATTTATGGACCTGGATATGTTACATTCTGAACGCTATGTGCACGTTTGTGTATCTTTTCGTTGTATATTTCTCATTTGCTCCTGTCATCTCAGCAAGCATCCATCGCTATTTAAACTATTTTGATATCCAAGTCCTGATGATGGTTACTAAAACCGAAACGTTAACGTCGACTTTACACCATAATATATTCATCTATTTGGATTATGTTTTTTCTGCTACCTTCATACTGTCAGCTTTTAATCCATATTTACTTTCATTATATTACATCATAATGTCACCTATTTGGATTATGTTTTTTCTGCTACCTTCATACTGTCATATGTATGTGGGGTGTCCTCGTGGTGTAATGGTTAAAGCGATGCACTGCGGAATCGTAGTACGCGAGTTCGTACTCCAGTCCCGCTATTACTTTACCCTTGGGAAAGGTATGAACCCCCTTATTCTCCCTCCAGCTATGGGTAAATAGTAGGACGGACTAGGTTCTTCAGCCTTGGTGAGGCAACTAGTCTAGGAGAAGGAAAACTCTGAATTCAAACCTGTTAAACTCCGCTTAAAAATTGACCTGGTGTCATATCCTGCCCGAGCGGAGGGGTTGGTAAATAGTACCTTCATACTGTCAGCCTTTAATCCATATTTATTTTCATTAATATATATATATATATATATATATATATTACATCATAATGTCACCTATTTGGATTATGTTTTTTCTGCTACCTTCATACTGTCAGCTTTTAATCCATATTTATTTTCATATATCTATATATATATATATATATATATTACATCATAATGTCACCTATTTGGATTATGTTTTTTCTGCTACCTTCATACTGTCAACTTTTAATCCATATTTTTTTTCATATATATATATATATATATATATATATATATATATATTACATCATAATGTCACCTATTTGGATTATGTTTTTTCTGCTACCTTCATACTGTCAGCCTTTGATCCATATTTATTTTCATTTATATAGCCCAGCGGTTAGAGTGTTCGCCAATGGCCCGGGAGACCTGGGTTCAATCCCAGGTCGAGTCATACCAAAGACTTTAAAAATGGTACTTGATACCACCTTGCTTAACACTCAGCATTATAAGGTACGGTTCAAGGGTAAAGTGGAGCAATCCTGGGAATGGAGTAGCGCCCTCCCCTACACCTTGGTGTAGTAGCTATCGAAAAGGGAGCCTTCGGGTCACCCTCGACTATTGTCGCTAACTTTACTTACTTACTACATATATATATATATATATATTACATCATAATATCACCTATTTGGATTATGTTTTTTCTACTACCTTTATCCTGTCAACTTTTAATCTATATTTATTTTCATGTATATATATATGTGTATGTTGTGTGTTTAAATGTTTTAGGTGAATGTTTATCTATCATTAATATTAATTTTAAATGAGTATTTTCTTTTAATTTTCATTTAATGACTTTTTAATCGTATCTCAGTCAGTTAATTTGAATATGTACAAATAGAGCTATTAGTGCTAAAGCACAATACTTGAAATTATCTAACTATGTGCAAATAAAACTATTAGCGTTAGATGAAAAATTTCAAGTGTTACTATCTAACAAAATTAGTTTTATTTGCACACAGTTAAGTAATTTCAAGTATTGCTATGTGCAAATAAAACTATTCATGTTCGATAGCAATACTTGGAAACATTTAACTGTATGCAAATAAAACTATTAATATTAGATAGCAATACTTGGAACCATCTAACTGTGTGCAAATAAAACTATTAGTATTAGATAGCAATACTTGGAACAATTTAATTGTGTCCAAATAAAACTATTAGTATTAAATAACAATACTTGGAACCACTTAACTGTGTGCAAATAAAACTATTAGTATTAGATAGCAATACTTGGAACAATTTAATTGTGTCCAAATAAAACTATTAGTATTAAATAACAATACTTGGAACCACTTAACTGTGTGCAAATAAAACTATTAGTATTATATAGCAATACTTGGAACCATCTAACAGCAAATAAAACTATTAGTATTATATTGCAAAACTTGGAACAATTTAATTGTGTGCAAATAAAACTATTAATATTAAATAGCAATACTTGAAATCATTTAAGTGCGTACAAATAAATTAGCATTGGTTCGTCTAAAAAATAATGGTATTAAAAAATATTCACTTAATAATTATGCATGTGTATGAACCGGTTTTGGCATTAAATAGCCATCAAGGGTTGATATGTCATTAAACCAGATAACAAAACCTGAGTTGGTTCGTTGTCAGAATCATTAAAGGAAAAACTCACGGTGAGATTCGAACACACATCGCCCTTTTGATATTGATATCCACGTCAAGTGCATATCCTCGTTTTTGTTTTTCAAATACGCCGTTCCCTCGTTGTCATAGACGAACGAGCCGTGTGATTTGCCTTTTAAAAAAAGCAACCAAAATTATGAAGAAAAATGCCAGTTAAAACTAACCATCCTAAACTTATCCTCGGTCAGTCATGAACTTGCATTTGGTGGTGAGGCTGGAGTTCTGGAGTTCTAGAGAGTGCGGAGTAAGCATTAATTGCCATCGCCAATGGTCCGAGAGACTGGGGTTCAATCCCAAGTTGAGTTATACCAAAGACTCAAAAAATGGTGCTTGATGCCGCCTAGCTTAACACTCAGCATTATAAGGTACAAATCAAGGGTAAAGTGGAGCAAGCCATGAAATAGAGTAGAGCCCTCCCCAACACTTCAGTGTTGTAGCTATTGAAAAAGCAACCTTCAGGTCACCCTCGACTAAGGTCACCAACTTTACTTACATACTCTTAGTTCCCTGTCATGCTTAACGCAATAGTTATCGTCTCAGGAAATGAAATCGGAGACTCTAGTTCAAATCCTTGGCGAGGCAGTGTGCTTTTCATTACACGCTAACACCCTTGGGAAAGGCATGAATCCATCAAGTTTAAGTACTGAATAATCCATAAGGAGTTGATATACTTAAAGAAACATCTGGTAAAAGTTTTTTATCTAATGGCATATCAACTTTCGTCGGTTATCTAATACCAAAGCCACTCTTGTAGAATGATAGTAATGGTACTATCAAACCCATCGTTGGGGGTATAAGGGTGTTCGTACATTTACTTAGGTTATTACTTCGAACTCGTTACTGCCAAGTCACAATCCAGCACTTTAGTCACAAACCTCATCATTGCACAAGGACGTATCATCAGTGATGTTCCATGATTCAGGGGTTTCGAGTCTCTCAGACTCAAACCCTATTGCTATGGAAATCCAACTGAGATTGAACCCTTTTCAATTCGCTCTCTTTAGCCAACGACACCAAGTGGATTTTTAAGACATGGTTCTTATGATCCCTGCTATAATAGTTCTCGCGAACCTCCAATATTCTATCATTTTTATTGGCTCACAAAGGGCTCGCCAGTTTTGGTTTCTATCATCATCATCATCATCATCATCATCATGTCGTGCCGCCAGCACGGATATCCCTGACCATCTCTCGCCACTTCTCCCTATCATTCATCGCCTCCGGCAGGTCTTCAGGGTTACATCCTGTGTCTTCACATAGCTGCTGTAAGTAAGTTCGCGCTGGTCGTCCTGCTTTTGCTCGGCCATACGTAGGGGTCCATAGGAGAACATCACTTACGAGCTCGTCCTTGCTTCTCCAGCAGTGTCCTGCGTGTCTGGTTTGTCTAACTTGTATAGTTTTCGTGATGGGAGGCAAGTGGCCGTATAGTTGGTGTCTCGTGGGGTGTTGTCGCTAGGACTTGTTCAATATTGCTCTCAACATTCTTGTGTAGTTGCCGTCTAGTTTCTTCTCCAGCCGTTTAGTTAGCGTCCATGTAGTGCATCCATATAGCAGTATCGATACAACCGCTGCCTGGAAGAAACTGCGTTTCATTTTATCGGTTAGGTCTGATTTCCATATGATCGAGAGCCTATCGATAGCCGTCCATGCCTTCGTCAGTCGTGTGTCGATGTCGTTTTCGGTTGATGAGACGCTACTTCCTAGGTAGGTGAATTTGTCTACTAGTTTCAGAGAGGCTCCGACTAGTGTGGTAATGTTGCCCGTTTGGTTGTAACACATATATTCAGTTTTGTGTGCATTGACATGGAGGCCAATGCCTGCTGCGGCTCGTTCCAAGCTATGTAGTAGTGTCTCTGCTTGATTAGGCGTATTCGCCAGTAACGCCAAGTCATCAGCGTAGTCGGCGTCTGTGATTGTTTTTGCGGGGTACCTTTTGTTTCTTTTCTTAGTCAGCTCGAAACCATTTTCTCTGATTTTTGGTATTTGCTGAGCTTCTTTCATAAACTTCCAGCTTATTCGGCGGTGGCTGTAGAATACACCGAATGCTTCTCTGCAGAGGGGTAAGACCCCTTCAACGAGTGTCCTAGATATGACACTAAACAATCTGATAGTGAGGTTCCAGCAATGCTGGAGTTTGGGGAATGCGGAGTACCCCTTCATTGTCATTGCTCTAAGGTCCGTACTAGCCCAGAGTGGTAGTACCACAGAGGGTTTTATTTATGGGTCAAATAGAACTAAACTAAGTACTTATGCTAACTGAATTGTTTGAAATAGAAGTGTTTGTATATAAAAATAGCCTACAATGGTTGATGTGCCATAAAACCAAATCAAACTAAATCTGATGTTGAAGCTCTAGTCCTAGAGCTTTGGGCAATATGGAGTATCCCTTCATTGCCATTACTCCCTGGTCCACTCTGATACAGAATGGTAGTATCTCCTTTGGTCTCATCGATGGGTCAACAAGAACTGTTTTAGCATATAACTGTGTGCAAACAAATGACTGATGTTTAATTAAATTGTTTATTATACATAGGAGTACTTGAAACTATTTAACTGTGTGCAAAGAAATGATTGATATTCAATAGAATTATTTGTGTTTGATAGGAATACTTGAAACCACTTAACTTTGTGCATAAATTGATTAATAATAAATTGAATCACCAGTGTTAGATTGCAGTGCTTGAAACCATTTAGCTATGTGCAAACAAATGAAACTTGGCTCGTTTAAAAATGTCATCAATAAATCATTTGTTTAAAAATCATATATCTAATTCATGTATAAGTAAGTTTTGGCATTAAATAACCTCCAAAGGTTGAGATGCCGTAAAACTCAATCAAACCAATCCATCAACTTTTTCCTCTCTCATGAACTGCCTCCGGATGATCCTCTCAGGGCACGTGTTAATTCTTCACTTGGTTGATTACATCTTATAAAATGAACATGTCTGGACGACATATTGTTTTTATGTTGTGATGAGGAAATTTTAACTTCTTTTTCTCTTCAACATCTGCTCTCAGTCGCCTGTCTGGGATTAAGGAAAATATACACACTCATCATCATCAAATCGTTCTGATAGCATCTTTTTTCCATTGACTCTCTCTCTCTCTCTCTCTCTCACCATCCCTCCCTATCGTCCATCGCTCCTGTAAGACCTTCTAGACTACATCCAGTGTCCGCACAGAGCTGATGAATAGTATTGGCTGGTCAGCCAACATCATTTATGAGATAAGCGATCCCCTTCAAAGTAATTGACCGGCTTGGCTTTTTAAAAATTTTTGACTTTGGTAAGTCTGCAACACAGGTCAAAGGTTGCTTACAGAACCTACTTTAATTTAGTGGTCACTCGTTTAAGTATTGACTAGGTTACATCGTTGCTTAACTACTGGCTTTTTTTTATTAACTAAGTTTTGCATAGTCTGACACATAAACCCCAGGCTGCTTACAGAACCTATTTTTATTTGGTGGTCACTCATCTAAGTATTGACTAGGTTACATCGTTGCTTAACTACTGGCTTTTTTTATTAACTAAGTTTTGCATAGTCTGACACATAAACCCCAGGCTGCTTACAGAACCTATTTTTATTTGGTGGTCACTCATCTAAGTATTGACTAGGTTACATCGTTGCTTAACTACTGCCTTTTGTTTCTTTTTCTTAACTAAGTTTTAAATAGTCTGGAACACAAACCTCAGGTTTCTTGCAGTACTTACTTTTACAATGTGGTCACTCGTCTACGTATTGATTATAATGGCTTGACTTTATTGTTGTTTATTATGTTTTGCCATGAGCCATTTGAAAAGGAAGTAGGTGATGGTCGGGGGAAAGGTCCCTAAGAACTAAGCTATCGTTAATTCTACCCAACCCAGCCTCAATGCTGAATTCTTATCTAGTTAGTGAATTATATATATATATATATATATATAGGGGGAGAGTGGACAGTGTGTAGACATGATTGAATCAACCACAGTTCTATAAGTTCAATAAATCTTATTTCTTTCAATTGTGTGAAAAGTTTGTAAACAAACAACAAAAATTACAATGTCTCTTCTTTAAAGAAAAGATAATGATAGTTCATTAATATGCTCCGATATATCAACTTGAAGAAAGTTAACAGCAGTAGGGATTGGTATAGAGCTTGACAATATATTTTGTGTGTGTAAAAGATCTTTATGTCAGTATATCACTATGTAGAGGGAAAGTATATTTATGCACAAATATGTAAGTGGAAAATCGCTGATTATCAGCAGTAGTGAATAAAATATTAGTAGTAGTATTATTGTGGAGCAAAAAAATGTAAAGAAGATATGTTTTTACTCGCAAAAAATAATCAAGCATTGGTAAAATTAGATACATTCTTGAAGAAAACAGAATGTTAGATTTTAACTCAAGAGAAATAAAGATGAAAATTTTGAGTAGAAGAGAAAACTAATCTATATCGACGTACGGTTTAACTTGTTTTTATAGCTTTATTTATAAGATAGACTCCAAATTAGATTTTTTTTAAAAAGTGGATTTAATTATTTATGCTTTTAATTGGTTAAACTATGTATTTTTAACAACCTCAGAACGAAAAGGTTTCTCGAGTTATGCTTAGTTTTGATCCTTCAAGATTTGCGAGAAAATTCAAATATCGTCAGCCTTCTCTAAGAGATTTTTTAAAAGGCAACGTCCCAAATGAATGTTCCGATTGGTCAATACCTGCATAAATGCAGAGGCAAAAATTATAGTTTTTCGAGCCTATTTTTTATGCAAAAATTAATTTGGTTGGTTGGTTGGTTGGTTTTTATGGCATATCAACTTTTGTAGGTTATTTAACGCCAAATCCATTTTTATGAAAATAATTCTATTTCAAACAATTCCGTTTAGTATAAGTACGCAGTTTAAATGTAAGTACAGTTTAATTGTAAAAACATTTCTATTTCAATATATTCGGTTTAGTTAAGCAGCTCTAATTCAGATAATTCAGTTTAGTATAAGTACAGATTTTGTTTACACACATTTAAATGCCAAAACAGTTCTATATTAAAGAATTCAGTTTAGTGTAAGTACAGTTTCAATGTCTAAAAACAGTTCCATTTCAAATAATTCAGTTTAGCATAAGCACGCAGTTTAAATGTAAGTACGGTTTAATTGTCAAAAACATTTCTATTTTAAACTATTCAGTTTGGTCTAACAATTCAGTTTAGCATAAGTATGCCGTTAGTTCTATTTAACCCACAGATAGAGTCCTATCAGGTGTTACCACGCCGGGCCATAGTTGATCTGGGAGCGATGGCAATAGAGACATACTCTGCATTCCCCAAAGTAAAGTTGGCGATCGTAGTCGAGGGCGACCGGAAGGCTCTCTTTTCAATAGCTACAACACCGAGGTGTAGAGGAGGGCGTTACTCCTTTCCCTGGATTACTCCATGGCTCATGCCTTCCGAAAGGTTATTTGTCTGAAAGTGAACTTGATACCGTGACTGGAGTTCGAACTCTCTTACAACCATGTCTCAATCTAGTACGTTAGCCACTACGCCATGGGGACTCCTCTGTTTCTCCTTTTCTTTTTGTAGCCACTCTTATCGGTCTATAGGTGCATCAATATATATATATATATATATATAAAGAAATAAAAGCGTTTTACACATACTACCTTTGCGATTATTATTATTATTATTATTATTGAGATGCGCGACTTTTGGAGATGAGGTCTGGCATGGATTTTTCGAAGAACTGGCTAAGCTCTTTAGGAAAGAAACAGCCAAAGAGAGAGGACGTACCGAGCTCGGATTATTGGGCGCTTGGTAAGCAAGGATTACCCAAGCAAGGAGATAGAGAATTTTCGCTAATCTTAAGGCGCGTCGTCTGGCCGTTCCGCATTGGCGATAGAACTTTAATGGCGTCGCAGCAATTTATAAAGATGATTTAATGTTTCTCTATTGTTGCAGCTTTCTATTTCTTCTTCTTCTTCTTCTTCTTCTTCTTCTTATTATTATTATTATTATTATTATTATTATTATTATACTTGAGATTTTTTCACACCAGTTTTAACTGCTAGTTTTTACTGAAGTCTAAGTGAGAGCAAATCTCCCCAATCTTAAATACTCTTCTGAGTATCCTAGATGATTTTGACAGTGCTGTGGTCTGGATGGTCTCAATTCTTCCTCTGATCTCCAATTCCCCAATTGCCCAGTTGATCATATTTACCAACTCCTCTGCTCGGGCAGGATATGAGACAAGGTCAATTTCTAAGCGGAGTTTAACAGTTTGGAATTCAGAGTTTTATTTTTCCTAGACTAGTTGCCTCACCAAGGCTGAAGAAATCAGTCTGTCCTGCTATTTACCCATAGCCATAGGGAGAATAATTGGATTCATAACTTTCCCAAGGGTATTAGAGCTATGTGAAATGCTATCAGTCTCGTCCAGGATTTGAACTCGTGTCGCCGTGTCCATTTCTACGACGATAACCATTACACCACGGGCACCTCCCATTGCCCAGTTGATGAGGCTGTAGAATATACCGACTGCACCACTGCAGAGGGGTAAGACCTCCACCCACAAACGAGTGTCCTGGGTATGACACTAAACAAACTGATGGTGAGGTTCCTGTAATGTTAGAGCTTTGCGGGAATGCGGAGTACCCCTTTATTGCCGTCACTCCCAGGTCCACTCTGGTCCGGAGTGGTAGCACCTGATAGGACCCTATCTATGGGTTAAATAGAACTAACGGTATATTTATGCTAAACTCCATTATTTGACTAAACTAAATAGCTTGAAATAGAAATGTTTTTAACTATTAAACTGTACTTACATTTAAACTGCGTACTTATCTTAAACTGAATTGTTTGAAATAGAACTACTTTCATAAACTACTTACATTTAAAATGTGTGCTTATGCTAAACTGAATTGTTTGAAATTGAATTGCTTTTGACATTGAAACTGTACTTACACTAAACTGAATAGTTGGATATAGAACTCATTTGACATTTAACTGTTTAAACAAAATCTTTCCTTATACTAAACTGAATTAGCTGAAGTAGAACTGTTTGACTAAACTGAATAGCTGATGATGGGAACGTTTCTATTTTAGAATTTTCTTTCTTCAATATCCATGTAATTCAAAATCCAATAGAGAGCTCAATGTCAAATGATAACAAATTAAAATACAGAGCAAATTATATATATATATATATATATATATATATATATATATATAGTTTGTTATATTTATGAATAATTCTCAATATTAGTGATAGAGCATATATATATATATCTAAATTAGGATAGTGTGACGTCAACGGGATTTGATAACAGTGAGTTTCCTGCTTATATGATTGCATTCGTATTATCATCACCTCCACGATTTAGAACTTTCCAGCCCTCTAGCAAGGTCCAGGTATTTGTCTATCCTTTCGCTTTTTTTATTTCTGCGATTGTATAGGCAATAAACTTACTCTTACCAAGCTCTGCTGACTCTGTGTCTACGCTATCCTAATTTATATATATATGTGTGTGTGTGTGTGTGTGTGTATAATTATATTATCAAGTCGTATTGATAGCATGGAGTTTCCTGACAAAGAGTCACGTGGCTGTTTTTTCCTTGTTAATAGACGCCATATTTATTGAAAAGTAGCCGTAATTTCTCTGATTATTTGTTCCTGGCCGTTGGATTCATCCACCTCAGTTTACATTCACACTAATACATCCCATGGTTTTATTGTTATACGAGTGTTTGGCTTGTATAATACTCTCCTCTCTCAGAGGAGAATATTATACACACACACACACACACACACATATATATATATATATATATAGCTGATGCCCATAGCTGATGAAATAAATTTATGATGGATTATATCTATTGATTTTTCTTTATATATATATATACGAGGTGCATACGATAAGTTTCCAGTCTTTTTTCGTACGGGCACTTTTATTGATAGTACACACATGAAATTCTAGTCCCCTTCGAAGAAATCTCTTCTGGCTGCAATGCACTTGTCATACCGTTCCAACAACTTTTCGAAGGCCCCATGGAAGTCCTCTTGTGTGAGCGTGTCAATGACCTTCGTCATAGCCTCTTTCATCTCCTCAATTGTCTCATAATCACAGCCTGTGAGCTTAAGGAATAACCAAAAGTAACCGGGAGCAAGGTCTGGACTTTAGGGAGGGTGAACAATTGTCTTGATGGCCATCTTGATCTAATAGTCTGTGACAAGGATGGACTTGTGGACTGGTGCATTGTCCAGGTGGAAATGCCACTGAGCCGATTTGAAGAGTGCTGGCCTCTTCCGACCGAATCTCTTGCTGAACTCCCTTAAAACCTCAACATAGTATCCATAAGCCTAACCCTAACCCTTTGGCCAATCAACACTGGTGTACTGACTTCCTTACTCCTCCCAAGCCTCTCATCATCCCTCACAAACTCCCTGCCTTCGTTGAATCTCTTATGCCACTAAAAAACTGATGCTCGATTCATACAAGATGCTCCAAAAGCAGTCTGAAGCATTCCATAGGTTTCTGTACCATTTTTTCCAATTTTAAAACACAATTTTAATGCATATCGTTCTTCTAAAGTGTCAGATTGCATTTTTGAAAACCACCAGCTGTGACAATCAGGTTTTAGTAGGTTGTATTCCAATTGCTGGTGTAGCTGTTCATTTGAACCTGAAATCATAAAAATAGGTCAGTCATTTCATAAAATGTATAGCAATAACATACTAAATTCACAAGGATCTACGACAATTTTAAATGCCAGTACAAAAAAAGTCTGGAAACTTATTGGAGTCACCACGTATATATATATATATATGTATATATTTATATAGATTTATCTTTATGTAAATATTTATATACTTTTGCTTATATATATATATATATATATATATACTTATATTTATTTTTGATTAGCTTATATCTACATATATATATATTAATATATCATCATCATCATCATGTCGTGCTGGTAGCACGGATATCCCTGACCAGCTCTTGCCACTTTTCCCTATCGTTCATCGCCTCCGGCAGATCTTCTGGACTACATCCTGTATCCTCACATAGTTGCTGAATATATGTTCGAGCTGGTCGTCCTGCTTTTGTTCAGCCATATGTGGGGGTCCATAAGAGTACATCACTTATGAGCTCGTCCTTGCTTCTCCAGCAGTGTCCTGCATGTCTGGTTCGTCTAACTTGGATAGTTTTTGTGATAGGAGGCAGGTGGCCGTACAATTGGTGTCTTGTAGGGTGTTGCCGCCAGGACTTGTTCAAGATTGTTCGCAGCATTCTTGTGTAATTGCCGTCTAGCTTCTCCAGCCGTTTTGTTAGAGTCCATGTAGTGCATCCATATAGGTGTATCGATATTAATATATATTCATATATATATTCACGTTTATATATATCCATATTTATGTACATATATATCTAGGTACATTCATATATATATATATATATATATATATATATATATATAAACAGGTTTGGTTGAATACCGCAGATTGTTTCTTTTTCAAAATCTTCAAGTGAAGACGTTCAAGTCTTCTCACTAGTCTTCTTACGTCTGGGTCAAGTTGGTAAAGAAAGAACCCAGCGCATTCGACCATTTTGCTGGTTATCTTCGGGGGTCGTGTTAGATCGTTTGTTGCACTCAGTGAGTTTTATATTCATTCAGAGTGGCTTTTTGGGACCTTTTACTCAAGAAGAACTCAACTCAGTACTTAGAAAAATTAACAATACGTACTGTTCGGACACTGTAATGCAGTTTATAATCAAAACCTGATAGACATATGTGTACCATAGCCAGATACGGCCATGTGTGAAATGGACATATAATGTTCATATATATATAACATAGAACATAGGAATCTCGAAACACGAAAAACACTTACGACTTCTCAGTTCAGGTACGAAACTTTTTATTACCTTTGAGTTTAAAGGTTTTTCGCCATAAGGAGAGAGAAAGAGGCACAATCTTTCTATTCTGGCTTTTTCATCTGCCCCCGCCCCTATCTCGTGCGACACCTGCCCAAGGCCTCCGCGAGCAAGCGAAAGTCAACCCTTCTCGTTCGGTGTCTAGTCTCAACTCTCCTAACTGACTTTTTCGAAATCTCCTCAAATCCTCAGCGCGTTTCCGGTGCGTGACGTCATTCGCACTTGCTAGCCCCGTTTCCTATCTCGGGCTATTGTCACATCTCTGAGTGACACGTCCGCTCCGCTCGCGCGTGAAGACCTGCGTTAATGTACCTAAGTAAACCATGCACCGAGCCGAAAGGTTCTCAGCCAAACTAAACCCAAAGGCATAAAACGAAACACCTCGGCCATTATATTACAGATGGATGAAGGGATGCATCCTCCCTTTCTCTGAAAAGGCTGACCTCTGATTAGCCAAGAACTACCGAGATATAACACTTACATCCGTTGCAGCCAAAATATACAATGCCCTACTATGCAACCGCATAGAACCCAAAATTGAAAACATTCTTAGGAAGAACCAAAATGGCTTCCGAAGAAATAGATCCACGACCTCACAAATATTGACCATCCGTAGAATTCTTGAAGGCGTACGGGAAAAAAAACCTACAGGCGACAATACTATTTGTCGACTTTACCAAGGCCTTTGATTCCATTCACAGAGGAAAGATGGAACAAATTCTACTAGCATACGGCCTACCATTAGAGACCGTCGCAGCCATAATGATTCTGGGTAGAAACACCAAAGTGAAACTACGTTCTCCGGATAGAGACACAGACTATTTCAACATTGTAGCAGGAGTACTACAAAGAGACACATTAGCCCCATACCTCTTTATCACCTGTCTAAACTACGTGCTTAGAACATCGATAGATAAAATCAAAGAAAACGGTTATTCGAGTTATTGCTTCGAAGATTGGTAAATAATTCATATATATATATATATATATATATTAAAGCATGTTTGATTAAATAATAAAGACACATTTTTTATATATTTTTTATTAAGATCCTTTCAAGTTTCCAGATAAGTGTCTTGGTTTCAGGTTGGAATTGGTGGATGAATTTACCAAAATTGTCCCGAACTCTTAAGGTGTTTATTTTTTCTTTATAGCGGTTAGTTTAACTTTTTACAAGAAACATTGTCTCAACAATCGAGACTGATATCAACACGTGACTAGCAAAGACATGGACAGCTAACGAAAGTTTATCGGTCATATGGAAGTCACACCTAACTGATAAAATGAAATGCCGTATTTTTCAAGCAGCGGTCGTGTCGATGCTGCTTTATGGGTGCACTACATGGACGCTAATTAAACGTATGGAGAAAAAGCTTGACGGCAACTACACAAGAATGCTGCGAGTAATATTGAACAAGTCCTGGAGGCAGCACCCCACAAAACAGCAGCTGTACGGCCACTTACCACCCATCACGAAGACTATTGAAGTTAGAAGAAACAGACATGCGGGACACTGCTGAAGAAGTAGAGATGAACTCATAAGCGACATACTCCTGTGGACCCCTTCACATGGACAAGCAAAGGTAGGACGAACAGCTAGAACTTATATAAAACAGCTTTGTAGCGATACAGGATATAGACTTGAAGATCTACCGGGAACGATGGACAAAACGGAAGGGTGGTAGCAGAGGGTCAGAGAGAGATCCGTGCTGATGGCGTGACATGATGATGATGATGATGACAACGATTCTTTTGAATGTCAGTATATATATATATATATATATATATATATATATATGCATATATTCATATATTTGTATGTATATATATATATATACGGGTCATTTGGGCGCGGGGGTCTGATATTGCAACCCCCGCCCGTGAACCCAAAGGAAACATCACTGATGATCCATCCCGATGCATTAATAAGGATATATATATATATATATATATATATATATATATATGTGTGTGTGTGTGTGTGTGTGTGTGTGTATATATATATATATAGTCATCCACAGACAGATTTGTTTCGTTCTATCAGAACTCATCAGTGTGGCTAGACAGCATCTCCCCGTAGCTGGGATCGAAACCCGGTTGACTGAAACACCAAGCCAAAGCTTCTAACCATTTAGCTACGAGGAGATATTAGCTACGAAGTACATTTTTAAACGGTTATGAATCACAATTACTATTGTTTACATACATGTATATATATATATATATATATATGGCCATCAAACCAGCACTCTCGTTGACAAAGTCCCAATAAAATATTGCCATTGTAGGGCTTACATTTGGCGTGTTCAAAGTAGCATTATAAAACGCGAGAAAAAATTGAAAGTTTCTTCGTTTCGACTTAAACAGCAAAAAAGATTCATGAGTAAGTACATCTTCCGGCGATGAATCGGGTGCTTCTGTCCCAACCCACCTCGTGTCGCACCGTACATGGTACCATGCTTTGACGTAATTCTTTATACACTTTCATTCCATAAAGAACTCTTCGACTACTAAAAAGGACTTTCTCTTCAAAATGTACTCATGCGATTTCATGTTACTCCAGAATCCTCTGTATGAAGTTGGCTCTTGGAATAAACGTTCCATTCTTAATTGGTCGAGTGTAGATTGTTCGGCAATGGTCCGGAAGACCTGGGTTCAATCACAGGCTGGGTCATACCAAATACTTTTACAAAAATGGTACTTGATACTTCCTTGCTTAACGCTCAGCAATATAAGGTACGTATAAAGGGTAAAGTGGATCAATCCAGGGAAAGGAGTAGAACCCCCACCTTTACTTTGGTGTAGTAGCTATTGAAAAGGGATCCTCAAGGTAACCCTCGACTACGGTCGCCAACTTTACTAGTTTTTTATTGTTTGGCACGGAAATGTTAAACCATAAAACATTTCCTCTGCTACAAGCGTTCAAATTGCGTTCCTCATTCTCTTATAATTGTAGTAATGAGTTTTTGTGTTCCAATACGACAAATATACGAAGATCAGTCTTCAAGTGGTTGATACCAAAGCCCTCTCGGTCCTATCCCCAATAATCGAAATTGACAAAAAAGGAGAAAATCTTGTATAAATTTTTAGAATTAGGGTCAAGAGCAAGTGACTTTTAGAAAACAGATATTTCTTCTCTGTAACTTACGGTAACTGAATTTATAGGTTGTTGTAACGTGTATTATTCTGATAATTTATTCTCTGTAACTTACGGTAACTGCATTTATAGATTGTTGTAACGTGTATTATTCTGATAATTTGTTCTCTGTAACTTACAGTAACTGCATTTGTAAGTTGGTGCAACGGGTATTTTTCTGATAATTTGTTCTCTGAAACTTACGGCAACTGCATTTATAGGATGTTGTAATGTGTATTTTTAAGATAATTTGTTTTCTGTAACTTACGGTAACTGCATTTATAGGTTGTTGAACCGTGTATTATTCTGATAATGTGTTCTCTGTAACTTACGGTAACAGCATTTGTAAGTTGGTGTAACGTGTATTATTCTGATAATTTCTTCTCTGTAACTTACGGTAACTGCATTTGTAAGTTAGTGTAACAGGTATTATTTTCATAATTTCTTCTCTGTAACTTACGGTAACTGCATTTATAGGTTGTTGTAACGTGTATTTTTCAAATAAATTGTTCTCAGTAACTTACGGTAACTGTATTTATGGGTTGTTATAACGTGTATTATTCCGATAATTAATTCTCTGTAACTTACAGTAACTTTTTTATAGGTTGTTGTAACGTGTATTATTCTGATAATTTGATCTCTGTAACTTACAATAACAACATTTATAGGTTATTGTAACATGCATTATTCTGATAATTCGTTCTCTGTAACTTACGGTAACTGCATTTATAGGTTGTTGTAACGTGTATTATTTTGATAATTTATTCTCTATAACTTACGATCACTGCATTTATAGGTTTATATTAACGTGTGTTATTCTGATCACTTTTTCTCTGTGTGTTACGTTACTGCATTTATAGGTTGTCGTAACGTCTATTATTATGATAATTTGTTCTCTGGTACTTACAGTAAATGCATTTATAGGTTGTTGTAACATGTATTATTCTGATAATTTGTTCTTCGTAACTTACTGTAACTGCATTATAGGTTATTGTAACATGTATTACTCTGATAATTTCTTCTCTGTAACTTGCAGTAACAGCATTTATAGGTTGTTGTTACGTGTATTATCCTGATAATTTGTTCTCTGTAATTTACGGTAACTGCATTTTAATGTGTTGTAACGTGTATTATTCTGATAATTTGTTCTCTGTAACTTACAGTAACAGCATTTATAGGTTATTGTAACGTGTATTATTTTGATAATTTGTTCCCAGTAACTTACTGTAACTGCATTCTTAGGTTGTTGTAACATGTATAATTCTGATAGTTTATTCTCTGTAACTAACTGTAACTGCATTTATAGGTTATTGTAACATGTATTATTCTGATAATTTTTTCTCTATAACTTACAGTAACAGCATTTATAGGATAATGTAACGTGTATTTTTCTGATAATTTGTTCTCTGTAACTTACGGTAAAAGTAATTGTAAGTTGATGTAATGTGTATTGTTGTGATAATTTGTTCCCTGTAACTTACGGTAACTGCATTTATACGTTGTTATAACGTGTATGATTCTGATAATTTCTACTCTGTAACTTACGGTAACTGCATTTGTAAGTTAATGTAACGTATATTCTTCTGATAATAGGTTCACAGTAACTAACAGTAATTGCATTTATAGGTTATTGCAACATGTATCATTCTGATAATTTCTTCTCTGTAACTTACGGTAACTGCATTTATAGAATGTTGTAACGTGTATTGTTGTGATAATTTGTTCTCTGTAACTTACGGTAACTGCATTAATATGTTGTTGTAACGGGTATTATTCTGATAGTTTCTTCTCTATAACTAACGGCAACGGCATTTTAAGGTGTTGTAACGTGTATTATTCTGATAATGTGTTCTCTGTAACTTACAGTAACTGCATTTATGGATTGTTGTAACGTGTATTATTCTGATAATTTGTTTTCAATTTATTGATTTTTTTGTTTGTTTTGTTTTGCTTTTTCTTTTGACATCTGTCGATGAAATGGGCCTCTTTTTAATCAAACTTGTGTTTGTTGTGGCCAGTGAGACGTCTGGCTTTAAAAGTAGTGAAATGAAAAACCTTATGATAACGAAAAATGTTTTCGTGTCGACAAGTTTTTTTGTGGAAAGCAGATGATTAGGAAAAAGTAAGAATAAAAGAAAGAATATGATAAGAGAATAAAAACATCGAAGAAAGAAAGAAAGAAAGAAAGAAAGAAAGAAAGAAAGAAAAGGAGACTAGATAGAAGAAATGGTGGAAGAAAGAAAAAAATAATGGAAAAAAGAAAAAAAAGGGAAGAGAAAGAAAGAAAGAAAGAAAGAAAGAAAGAAAGAAAGAAAGAAAGAAAGAAAGAAAAGGAGACTAGATAGAAGAAATGGTGGAAGAAAGAAAGAAATAATGGAAAAAAGAAAAAAAAGGGAAGAGAAAGAAAGAAAGAAAGAAAGAAGGAAAGAAAAGGAGACTAGATAGAAAAAATGGTGGATGAAAGAAAAAATAATGGAAAAAAAAAAGGGAAGAGAAAGAAAGAAAGAAAGAAAGAAAGAAAGAAAGAAAGAAAAGGAGACTAGATAAAAGAAATGGTGGAAGAAAGAAAGAAATAATGGACAAAAAGAAAAAAAACAAGGAAAGATAAAGAAAGAAAGAAAGAAGGAAAGAAAGAAAAGGAGACTAGATAGAAGAAATGGTGGATGAAAGAAAAAAATAATGGAAAAAAGAAAAAAAGGGAAGAGAAAGAAAGAAAGAAAGAAAGAAAGAAAGAAAGAAAGAAAAGGAGACTAGATAGAAGAAATGGTGGAAGAAAGAAAGAAATAATGGAAAAAAGAAAAAAAAGGGAAGAGAAAGAAAGAAAGAAAGAAAGAAAGAAGGAAAGAAAGAAAGAAAAGGAGACTAGATAGAAGAAATGGTGGAAGAAAGAAAAAAATAATGGAAAAAAGAAAAACAAGGGAAGATAAAGAAAGAAAGAAAGAAAGAAAGAAAGAAAGAAAGAAAGAAAGAAAGAAAAGGAGACTAGATAGAAGAAATGGTGGAAGAAAGAAAAAAATAATGGAAAAAAGAAAAAAAAGGGAAGATAAAGAAAGAAAGAAAGAAAGAAAAGGAGACTAGATAGAAGAAATGGTGGAAGAAAGAAAAAAATAATGGAAAAAAAAAACAAGGGAAAAGAAAGAAAGAAAGAAAGAAAGAAAGAAAAGGAGACTAGATAGAAGAAATGGTGGAAGAAAGAAAAAATAATGGAAAAAAGAAAAAAAAGCGAAGATAAAGAAAGAAAGAAAGAAAGAAAGAGAGAAAGAAAGAAAGAAAGAAAGAAAGAAAAGGAGACTAGATAGAAGAAATGATGGAAGAAAGAAAGAAATAATGAAAAAAAAAAAACAAGGGAAGATAAAGAAAGAAAGAAAGACAGAAAAGGAGGCTAGATAAAAAAAATGGTGGAAGAAAGGAAGAAATAATGGAAAAAAAGAAAAAAGGGAAAAGAAAGAAAGAAAGAAAGGAAGAAAGAAAGAAAGAAAAGATGGAATTAATAGAATAAAAAAAGAGGGAAGACGATAGAAATGTAGGAAAAAAGTAAAAGAGAGGGAAAGAAAGAAAGGAAAAAAGAGGACAATGGAGAGAAATAAAGATTGGAGAGAATGGAGGATAAAAAAAGTGAAAGAATAAAAAGAAAGAGAGGGGGGGAACTGAATAAAAAAAACATGAAAGGAATTAAGAAACGAAAGATAAATGGAATAAATGGAGAAAAAAGAAAAAGATGGCGGAGGGAAGAAACAAGAAGGGTTGTGAAAAAGTGAGAATAAAGAAAAAACATGATAGAATGCAAACTTAAAAAGATAGTAGAGAAAGGAAAAAGAAAAGAAGGGAAGAAAAAAGAAGGAAACAGGGAAAAATAAGAAAGAAAGAAAAAAAGAAGAGAAAGATCGGTGGAAAAAATAGAAGATGAAAAGGAGGAAAGAAGAAAAGATGTATGAAAAAGTGGAGGGAGACAGAATAGAATGATAAATGAAAGAAAGGAAGACAGAAAGGAAACAATGAATTAACGGAAGTGAGTTTGCAAGGGGAAAAAGACGAAAAAAAAAAGGAAGAAATGTTAAAATAAAGAAATGAAAAGGAGGAAATGAAAAGGAAAAAATGAAAAGGAAGAAATGAAAATGAAACAGGGAAAAATAAGAAACAAAGAGACAAAGAAAGAAAGAAAGAAAGAAGAGAATGATCAGTAGAAGAAATAGAAGATAAAAAGGAGGAAAGAAAAAAAGACGTATGAAAAAGAGGAGGAAGACAGAATAGAATGATAAATGAAAGAAAGGAAAACAGGAAAAGATGAATTAACGGAAGATAGTTTGAAAGGAGAAAAGGAAGAAATGGCAATGAAGAAATGAAAGGGAAGAAATGAAAAGGAAGAAATGAAAAGGAAGAAATGAAAATGAAGAAAGAAAAAGCAAGAAATGAAAATGAAGTAATGAAATGGACAAAATGAAAATCAAGAAATGAAAATGAAGATATGAAAATGAAGAAATGAAAAGGAAGAAAGGAAAAGGAAGAACCAAAAAGGAAGAAATGAAAAGGAAGAAATGAAAATGAAGAAATGAAAAGGACGAAACAAAAATGAAGAAATGAAAAGTAAGAAATGAAAATGAAGAAAAGAAAAAGAAGATTTGAAAATGAAGTAATGAAAATAAAGAAATGAAAATGAAGAAATGAAAAGGAAGAAATGAAAAGGAAGAACTGAAAAGGAAGAAATGAAAATGAAGAAATGAAAAGGAAGAAATGAAAAGGAAGAACTGAAAAGGAAGAAATGAAAATGAAGAAATATAAATGAAGAAATGAAAATGAGGGAATGAAAAGGAAGAAATTAAAAAGAAGGAATAAAAAGGAAGAAATGAAAAGGAAGAAATGTAAAGGAAGAACTGAAAACGAAGAAATGAAAAAGTAATGAAAAGGGAGAAATGGAAAGGAAGAACTGAAAAGGAAGTAATGAAAATAAAGAAATGAATAGGAAAAAAGGAAAAGGAAGAACTAAAAAGAAAGAAATGAAAATGAAGAAATGAAAAGGAAGAACCAAAAAGGGAGAAATGAAAAGGAAGTAATGAAAAGGAAGAAATGAAAAGGAAGAAATTAACAAGAAGAAATAAAAAGGAATGAAAATAAAGAAAGGAAAAGGAAGACGCAAAAAGGAAGAAATGAAAATGAAGTAATGAAAAGGACGAAATGAAAATGAAGAAATGAAAAGTAAGAAATGAAAAGGAAGAAAGGTAAAAAAAGAAATAAAAAGGAAGAAATGAAAATGAAGTAATGAAATGGACGAAATGAAAATGAAGAAATGAAAATGAAGATATGAAAATGAAAAAATGAAAAGGAAGAAAGGAAAAGGAAGAACCAAAAAGGAAGAAATGAAAAGGAAGAAATGAAAAGGACGAAACGAAAATGAAGAAATGAAAAGTAAGAAATGAAAAGGAAGAAAGGAAAAAGAAGAAATAAAAAGGAAAAAATGAAAATGAAGTAATGAAAAGGGAGAAATGAAAAAGACGAAATGAAAAGGACGAAATGAAAATGAGAAAATGAAAAGGAAGAAATTAAAAAGAAGGAATATAAAGGAAGAAATGAAAAAGAAGAACTGAAAAGGACGAAATGAAAATGAAGAAATGAAAAGGACTAAATGAAAATGAAGAAAACAAACGGAAGAAACGAAATGAAGAAAAAAAAATGAATAAATGAAAAGGACGAAATGAAAATGAAGAAAGCAAAAGGAAGAAATGAAAATGAAGTACTGAAAAGTAAGAAATGAAAAGGAAGAACTGAAAAGGAAGAAATGAAAATGAAGAAATATAAATGAAAAAATCAAAATGAGGGAATGAAAAGAAAGAAATTAAAAAGAAGGAATAAAAAGGAAGAAATGAAAAGGAAGGAATGAAAAGGAAGAACTGAAAAGTAAGAAATGAAAATAAAGTAATGAAAAGGAAGAAATGAAAAAGAAGAACTAAACAGGAACAAATGAAAATAAAGTAATGAAAAGGAAGAAATGAAAAGGAAGTAATGAAAATAAAGAAATGAATAGGAAAAAAGGAAAAGGAAGAACTAAAAAGAAAGAAATGAAAATGAAGAAATGAAAAGGAAGAACCAAAAAGGGAAAAATGAAAAGGAAGAAATTAAAAGGAAGAAATTAACAAGAAGAAATAAAAAGGAAGAAATGAAAATGAAGAAAGGAAAAGGAAGAAGCAAAAAGGAAGAATTGAAAATGAAGTAATGAAAATGACGAAATGAAAAATAATAACTGAAAAGAACGAAATGAAAATGAAGAAATGAAAAGGAAGAAAGGAAAAGGAAGAACCAAAAGGGGAGAAATGAAAAGGACGACATGAAAAGAAAGAAATGAAAATAGAGAAATTAAAAGGACAAAATGAAAATAAAGAAATGAAAAGTAAGAAATGAAAATGAAGAAATGAAAAAGAAGAAATGAAAAAGGTGAAATGAAAAGGACGAAATGAAAATGAAGAAATGGAAATGAAGAAATGAAATGAAGAAATGAAATGTAAGAAATGAAAATGAAAGAATGAAAATGAAGGAATGAAAATGAAGAAATGAAAAAGACGAAATGAAAATGAAAAAAATCAAAAGGAAGCAATGAAAATGAAGAAACAAAAAGGAAGAAATGAAAATGAAGTAATGAAAGGGAAGAAATGAAAATAAAGAAATGAAAAGGAAGAAATGAAAAGGAAGAACTGAAAAGGAAGAAATGAAAATGAAGAAATAAAAATAAAGAAAGAAAATGAGGGAATGAAAAGGAAGAAATTAAAAAGTAGAAATGAAAAGGAAGAAATTAAAAAGAAGAAATGAAAAAGAAGTAAGGAAAAGGAAGAACTGAAAAGAAAGAAATGAAAATGAAGAAATGAATAGGAAGAAAGGAAAAGGAAGAACCAAAAAGAAAGAAATAAAAATGAAGAAATGAAAAGGAAGGACCAAAAAGGAAGAAATAAAAATGTAGTAATGAAAAGGAAGAAATAAAAAAGAAGAAATGAAAAGGACGAAATGAAAAAGAAGAAAAAGAATGAAGAAATAAGAAGGAAAAAATGTAAAGGAAGAAATGAAAAGGAAGAAATGAAAATGAAGAAATAAAAATGAAGAAATGAAAATGAGGAAATGAAAAGGAAGAAATTAAAAAGAAGGAATAAACAGGAAGAAATTAAAAAGAAGAAATGAAAAGGAAGGAATGAAAAGGAAGAAATGAAAAGGAAGAAATGAAAATGAAGAAATGAAAAGGAAGAAAAGAAAAGGAAGAACCAAAAAGGAAGAAATGAAAAGGAAGAAATGAAAATGAAGAAATGAAAAGGAAGAAATGAAAATGAAGGAATTAAAAGTAAGAAATGAAAACGAAAAATGAAAAAGAAGAAATAAAAAGGAAGAAATGAAAATGAAGTAATGAACAGGAAGAAATGAAAAAGAAGAAATGAAAAGGACGAAATGAAAATGAAGAAATGAAAATGAAGTAATGAAATGTAAGAAATGAAAATAAAGAAATGAAAATGAAGAAATCAAAAGGACGAAATGAAAATGAAGAAATCAAAAGGAAGAAATGAAAATGAAAAAATAAAAAGTAAGAAATGAAAATGAAGAAATAAAAAGGAAGAAATGAAAATGAAGAAATGAAAAGGAAGAAATAAAAATCAAGTAATGAAAGGGATGAAATGAAAAGGAAGAACTGAAAGGAAGAAATGAAAATGAAGTAATGAGTAGGAAAAAATGAAAATGAAGAAATGAAAATGAAGAAACGAAAAGGAAGAACTGAAAAGGAAGAAATGAAAATGAAGAAATAAAAATTAAGAAATGAAAATCAGGAAATAAAAAGGAAGAAAGGAATAGGAAGAACAAAAAAGGAAGAAATGAAAATGAAGAAATGAAAAGGATGAACCAAAAGGGAAGAAATGAAAAGGAAGAAATGAAAAGGAAGAAACGAAAAAGAAGAAAAAAAAGGAAGGAATAAAAAGGAAGAAATGAAAAGTGAAAAATGAAAATGAAGAAATTAAAAGGACGAAATGAAAATGAAGAAATGAAAAGGAAGAAATGAAAAAGAAGAAATGAAAAGGGAGAAATGAAAAGGAAGAATTAAAAAAGGAATAAATTAGAAAGAAGTAATGAAAATGTGGAAATAAAAAGGAAGAAATGAAAAAAAAGAAAAGTATAGGAAGAAAGGAAAAGGAAGAAATGAAAAGCAAGAAATGAAAAAGAAGAAATGAAAAGGAAGAAAAGAAAACAAAGATATGAAAATGATGAAATGAAAAGGAAGAAATGCAAAGGAATAACTGAAAACTGAGAAATGAAAATGAAGAAAAGAAATCGAAGAACTGAAAAGGAAGAAATAAAAAAGAAAACGAAGAAAAGAAAAGGAAGATATGAAAATGATGAAATGAAAAGGAAGACATGAAAATGAAGAAATCAAAAGGAAGAAATGAAAAGGAAGAAGTAAAAAGTGAAGAAATGAAAATGAAGAAATGAAAAGGAGTAAATGAAAAGGAAGAAATGATTAGAAAGAAATGAAAATGAAAATGGGAAAAATAAGAAACAAAGAAAGAAAGGAAGAAAGAAAGAAAGAAAGAAAGAAAGAAAGAAAGAAAGAAAGAAAGAAGAGAATGACCAGTGGAAAAAAGAGAAGATAAAAAGGAGGAAAGAAAAAGAGACGTATGAAAAAGAGGAGGAAGACAGAATAGAATGATAAATGAAAGAAAGGAAGACAGGAAAAGATGAATTAACTAAAGATTGTTTGAAAGGGGAAAAAGAAGAAATGACAATGAAGAAATGAAAGGGAAGAAATTAGAAGGAAGAAATGCAAAGGAAGAAAAGAAAATGAAGAAAGGAAAACTCAGAAATGAAAAGGAAGAAATGAAAAGGGAGAAATGAAAATATAGAAATGAAAAGGAAGAAATGAAAAGGAAGAAGTAAAAAAGGAAGAAATGAAAATGAAGAAATTAAAAGGAAGAAATGAAAATGACATAAAGAAAACGAAGAAATGAAAATGACGAAATGAAAAGGAAGAAATGAAAAGGAATAAAAACAAGGAAGAAATGAAAATAAAATAATGAAAAGAAAGAAATGAAAAAAAAGGAATAAAAAGGGAGAAATCAAAATGAAGAAATGAAAATGAAGAATGAAAAGGAAGAACCAGAATGGAAGAAATGAAAATAAAGTAATGAAAGGGAAGAAATGAAAAGGAAGAAATGAAAATATCAAATAAAAAGGAAGAAATGAAAATGAAGAAATGAAAAGGAAGAAAAGAAAAGGAAGAACCAAAAAGGAAGAAATGGAAATGTAGTAAATAAAAGGAAGAAATAAAAAAGGAAGAAATGAAAAGGATAAAATGAAAAAGAAGAAATGAAAAGGACGGAATGAAAAGGAAGAAATGAAAATAAAGAAATGAAAAGGAAAAAATAAAACGGAAGAAATGAAAAGGAAGAAATGAAAAGGAAAAAATGAAAATGAAGAAATGAAAAGGGAGAAATGAAAAGGAAAAAAAAATGAAGAAATTAGAAGGAAAAAATTTAAAGGAAGAAATGAAAATTGAGAAATGAAAATGAAGAAATGAAAATGAAAAAATGAAAATGAAGAAATGAAAATGAGGAAATAAAAAGGAAGAAATTAAACTGTAGGAATAAACAGGAAGAAATTAAAAAGAAGAAATGAAAAGGAAGAACTGAAAAGGAAGAAATGAAAACGAAAAAATGAAAAAGAAGAACTGAAAAGGAAGAAAGGAAAAGGCAGAACCAAAAAGGAAGAAATGAAAAGGAAGAAATGAAAATGAAGAAATGAAAAGGACGAAATGAAAATGAAGGAATGAAAAGTAAGAAATGAAAACCAATAAATGAAAAATAAGAAATAAAAGGGAAGAAATAAAAATGAAGTAATGAAAAGCAAGAAATGAAAAAGAAGGAATGAAATTGACGAAATGAAAATGAACAAATGAAAATGAAGTAATGAAATGTAAGAAATGAAAATGACGAAATTAAAATGAAGAAATGAAAAGGAATAAAAGAAAATGAAGAAATGAAAGGGAAGAAAAGAAAACGAAGAAATAAAAATGAAGAAATGAAATGGAAGAAATGAAAAGGAAGAAATGAATATGAAGAAATTAAAAGGAAGAAATGCAAAGGAATAACTGAAAATTGAGAAGTGAAAATGAAGAAATGAAATCGATGAACTGAAAAGGAAGAAATGATAAGGAAGAACTGAAAATGAAGAATTGAAAATGAAGAAATTAAAAGGAAGAAGTAAAAAAGGAAGAAATTAAAATGAAGAAATGAAAAGGAGGAAATGAAAAGGAAAAAATGAAAAGGAAAAAATGAAAATGAAACAGGGAAAAATAAGAAAAAAAGAAAGAAAGAAAGAAAGAAAGAAAGAAAGAAAGAATAAAAAAAAGAAAGAAGAGAATGATCAGTAGAAGAAATAGCAGGAAGAAAAGAAAATGAAGAAAGGAAAACTCAGAAATGAAAAGGAAGAAATGAAAAGGACGAAATGAAAAGGAAGAACTGAAAAGGAAGAAATGAAAAGGAAGAAATGAAAATGAAGTAATGAAAAGGAAGAAATGAAAAGGAAGAAATGAAAATGAAGAAATGAAAATAAAGTAATGAAAAGGAAGAAATGAAAATGAAGAAATCAAAAGGAAGAAATTAAAATAAAGAAATGAAAATGAAGAAATAAAAAGGAAGAACTGAAAAGGACGAAATGAAAAGGAAGAAATGAAAAGGAAGAAATGAAAATGAAGTAATGAAAAGGAAGAAAGGAAAAGGAAGAAATGAAAATGAAGAAATGAAAATAAAGTAATGAAAAGGAAGAAATGAAAATGAAGAAATCAAAAGGAAGAAATTAAAATAAAGAAATGAAAATGAAGAAATAAAAAGGAAGAACTGAAAATGAAGAAATGAAAGGGAAGAAAAGAAAACGAAGAAATAAAAATGAAGAAATGAAATGGAAGAAATAAAAAGGAAGAAATGAAAATGAAGAAATTAAAAGGAGGAAATGCCAAGGAATAACTGAAAATTGAGAAATGAAATTGAAGAAATGAAAACGAAGAAATGAAAAAGAGGGAAATGAAAAGGAAGAAAAGAAAACGAAGAAAAGAAAACGAAAATCTGAAAATGATGAAATGAAAAGGACGAAATGAATATGAAGAAATTAAAAAGAAGAAATGCAAAGGAATAACTGAAAATTGGGAAGTGAAAATGAAGGAAAGAAATCGAAGAACTGAAAAGAAAGAAATGAAAAGGAAGAACTGAAAATGAAGAACTGAAAATGAAGAAATTAAAAGGAAGAAGTAAAAAAGGAAGAAATTAAAATGAAGAAATGAAAAGGAGGAAATGAAAAGTAAAAAATGAAAAGGAAAAAATGAAAATGAAACAGGGAAAAATAAGAAACAAAGAAAGAAAGAAAGAAAGAAAGAAAGAAAAGAATGATCAGTAGAAGAAATAGAAGATAAAAAGGAGGAAAGAAAAAAAGACGTATGAAAAAGAGGAGGAAGACAGAATAGAATAATAAATGAAAGAAAGGAAGACAGGAAAAGATGAATTAACTAAAGATTGTTTGAAAGGGGAAAAGGAAGAAATGACACTGAAGAAATGAAAGGGAAGAAATTAGAAGGAAGAAATGCAAAGGAAGAAAAAAAAATGAAGAAAGGAAAACTCAGAAATGAAAAGGAAGAAAGGAAAAGGGAGAAATGAAAATATAGAAATGAAAAGGACGAAATGAAAAGGAAGAACTGAAAAGGAAGAAATGAAAAGGTAGAAATGAAAATGAAGTAATGAAAAGGAAGAAATGAAAAGGAAAAAATGAAAATGAAGAAATGAAAATAAAGTAATGAAAAGGAAGAAATGAAAATGAAGAAATCAAAAGGAAGAAATTAAAATAAAGAAATGAAAATGAAGAAATAAAAAGGAAGAAATTAAAATGAAGAAATGAAAAGGAATAAAAGAAAATGAAGAAATGAAAGGGAAGAAAAGAAAACGAAGAAATAAAAATGAAGAAATGAAATGGAAGAAATGAAAAGGAAGAAATGAAAATGAAGAAATTAAAAGGAAGAAACGCCAACGAATAACTGAAAATTGTGAAATGAAATTGAAGAAATGAAAACGAAGAAATGAAAAAGAGGGAAATGAAAAGGAAGAAAAGAAAACGAAGATATGAAAATGATGAAATGAAAAGGAAGAAATTAAAATGAAGAAATTAAAAGGAAGAAAAGAAAAGGAAGAAGTAAAAAAGGGACAAATGAAAATGAAGAAATGAAAAGGAGGAAATGAAAAGGAAGAAATGAAAATGAAACAGGGAAAAATAAGAAACAAAGAGACAAAGAAAGAAAGAAAGAAAGAAGAGAATGATCAGTAGAAGAAATAGAAGATAAATAGGAGGAAAGAAAAAAAGACGTATGAAAAAGAGGAGGAAGACAGAATAGAATGATAAATGAAAGAAAGGAAGACAGGAAAAGATGAATTAACTAAAGATTGTTTGAAAGGGGAAAAGGAAGAAATGACACTGAAGAAATGAAAGGGAAGAAATTAGAAAGAAGAAATGCAAAGGAAGAAAAGAAAATGAAGAAAGGAAAACTCAGAAATGAAAAGGAAGAAATAAAAAGGGAAAAATTAAAATAAAGAAATGAAAAGGAAGAAATGAAAAGGAAGAAATGAAAATGAAGTAATGAAAAGGAAGAAATGAAAAGGAAGAACTGAAAAGGAAGAAATGAAAAGGACAAAATGAAAATGAAGGAATCAAAGGGAAGAAAAGAAAACGAAGAAATAAAAATGAAGAAATGAAATGGAAGAAATGAAAAGGAAGAAATGAAAATGAAGAAATTAATAGGAGGAAATGCCAAGGAATAACTGAAAATTGAGAAATGAAATTGAAGAAATGAAAACGAAGAAATAAAAACGAAAATATGAAAATGATGAAATGAAAAGGACGAAATGAATATGAAGAAATTAAAAAGAAGAAATGCAAAGGAATAACTGAAAATTGGGAAGTGAAAATGAAGGAAAGAAATCGAAGAACTGAAAAGAAAGAAATGAAAAGGAAGAACTGAACATGAAGAACTGAAAATGAAGAAATTAAAAGGAAGAAGTAAAAAAGGAAGAAATTAAAATGAAGAAATGAAAAGGAGGAAATGAAAAGTAAAAAATGAAAAGGAAAAAATGAAAATGAAACAGGGAAAAATAAGAAACAAAGAAAGAAAGAAAGAAAGAAAGAAAGAAAGAATAAAAGAAAGAAAGAAGAGAATGATCAGCAGAAGAAATAGAAGATAAAAAGGAGGAAAGAAAAAAAGACGTATGAAAAAGAGGAGGAAGACAGAATAGAATGATAAATGAAAGAAAGGAAGACAGGAAAAGATGAATTAACTAAAGATTGTTTGAAAGGGGAAAAGGAAGAAATGACACTGAAGAAATGAAAGGGAAGAAATTAGAAAGAAGAAATCCAAAGGAAGAAAAGAAAATGAAGAAAGGAAAACTCAGAAATGAAAAGGAAGAAATAAAAAAGGAAAAATTAAAATAAAGAAATGAAAAGGAAGAAATGAAAAGGAAGAAATGAAAATGAAGTAATGAAAAGGAAGAAATGAAAAGGAAGAACTGAAATGGAAGAAATGAAAAGGACAAAATGAAAATGAAGGAATCAAAGGGAAGAAAAGAAAACGAAGAAATAAAAATGAAGAAATGAAATGGAAGAAATGAAAAGGAAGAAATGAAAATGAAGAAATTAAAAGGAGGAAATGCCAAGGAATAACTGAAAATTGAGAAATGAAATTGAAGAAATGAAAACGAAGAAATGAAAACGAAAATATGAAAATGATCAAATGAAAAGGACGAAATGAATATGAAGAAATTAAAAAGAAGAAATGCAAAGGAATAACTGAAAATTGGGAAGTGAAAATGAAGGAAAGAAATCGAAGAACTGAAAAGAAAGAAATGAAAAGGAAGAACTGAAAATGAAGAACTGAAAATGAAGAAATTAAAAGGAAGAAGTAAAAAAGGAAGAAATTAAAATGAAGAAATGAAAAGGAGGAAATGAAAAGTAAAAAATGAAAAGGAAAAAATGAAAATGAAACAGGGAAAAATAAGAAACAAAGAAACAAAGAAAGAAAGAAAGAAAGAAAGAAAGAAAGAAAGAATAAAAGAAAGAAAGAAGAGAATGATCAGTAGAAGAAATAGAAGATAAAAAGGAGGAAAGAAAAAAAGACGTATAAAAAAGAGGAGGAAGACAGAATAGAATGATAAATGAAAGAAAGGAAAACAGGAAAAGATGAATTAACGGAAGATAGTTTGAAAGGAGAAAAGGAAGAAATGACAATGAAGAAATGAAAGGGGAGAAATGAAAAGGAAAAAATAAAAATGAAGAAATAAGAAAAAAGAAATGCAAAGGAAGAAATGAAAAGGAAGAAATGCAAAGGAAGAAATGAAAAGAAAGAAATGAAAATTGAGAAATGAAAAGGAAGAAATGAAAAGGAAGAAGTAAAAAAGGAAGAAATGAAAATGAAGAAATTAAAAGGAAGAAATGAAAATGAAGAAAAGAAAACAAAGAAAAGAAAATGAAGAAAATAAAAGGAAGAAATGAAAAGGAAGAAATGAAAATGAAGAAAAGAAAATGAAGAAATGAAAAGGAAGAAATCAAAATGAAGAAATGAAAATGAAGAAATGACAATGAAGAAATGAAAAGGATGAAATGAAAATGAAGAAATCAAAAGGAAGAAATGACAATGAAGAAATGAAAAGGTAGAACTGAAAAGGAAGAAAGAAAGAGAAAAAATTATAAGGATGAAATAACAAGAAAAAAATTTCGAAAATATAGAAAAGATGAAATTCAAAATAAGAATGCCTTACGAAAAAGTAGATTAATAAATGAAAAACGAAAGAAAATTAAAGGAAAAAGAAATTTTAAAAAAGATTTGGTCGAGAGAAAAATACATAAAATTATACGAAGAAAGAAAGAACATTAAAGGGAGACTTTTAAAAAAGATGGACGAGAAAAAAGACCTCTGTATGATATGAAGAAAGAAAGAAACTTATATGAAAAAGAGAGACTTTTTTTTAAAGGTTGGACAACAAAAAAGAGCTCAAAATGATATGCAGATGAAAGAAACTTATATGAAAAAGAGAGACTTTTTTTAAAAGGTTGGACGACAAAAAAGAGCTCAAAATGATATGCAGAAAGAAAGAAACTTGAATGAAAAAGAGAGACTTTTTTTAAAAGGTTGGACGACAAAAAAGAGCTCAAAATGATATGCAGAAAGAAAGAAACTTGAATGAAAAAGAGAGACTTTTTTTTTAAAGTTTGGATGACAAAAAAGATCTGAAAATGATAGGAAAAAAGATAGGAAGAAACTCGAGGGAAAATGTGAGACTTTTAAAAAGTAGTCATTTTCGAAGCTTTTTGTATCGATGTGGCTCAAGGCCGAATGAAAGAGGCACCCAATGAGACTCGAACTCATTTGTGAAGATTTCCTAGTCTAGCGAGCTAACCATTACACTACACGGGGCGGGGGTCCAATTCTTTTTTAAAGTTGAACGAGAAAAAATGGCTCAAAATGATATGAAGAAAGAAAGGAATTAGAAAAAAAAATGGAATGAAATATCCAAGAGTCTCGATGGTATCGTGGCTAATGAACTGGACGACGACATCTTAGTAACCGTGTTCGGATTTCAATCGCCCTATAACGTTCACTTTCGAACCTCCATGTCAATGCACACAAAACTGAATATATGTGCTTTAATCAAACAGACGATATTTCCACACTAAACGGTAGCTTTCTGAAACTAGTAGACAAGTTCACCTACCTAGGAAGCAGTGTCTCATCGACCGAAAAAAGACATCGACACGCGACTAAGAAAGGCATGGACAGCTATCAATAGCCTATCAGTCACATGGAAGTCAGACCTGACCGATAAAATGAAACGCCGTTTCTTCCAAGCAGCGATCGTGTCGATACTGCTATATGGATGAACTACATGGACGCTAACTAAACGGATGGAGAAAAAGCTCAACGGCAACTACACAAGAATGCTGCGAGCAATATTGAAGAAGTCCTGGAGGCAACATCCCACAAAACTGTACAGTCACCTACCACCCATCACGAAAACTATCCCAGTTAGAAGAACCAGATATGCAGGACACTGCTGCAGAAGTTGGGACAATCTCATAAGTGATGAACTCCTATGGACCCCTTCACATGGCTGTGCAAAAGCAGGGCGGCCAACTTGAACCTACATACAGCAGCTCTATGGGGATACGAGGTGTAGCTCTTGGGACCTACTGGAATCGATGAACGATAGGGAGGGGTGACGAGAGAGGGTCAGGGACATCCTTGCTGATGACACGAAGGGATGATGATGATGATGATGACGATGATGCCCTTTATAAACGGGTTGAATAGTACCACTACTATTCTACTATTATTAATGGCCCAGTCATACCAAAGACTCAAAAAATGGTTTACCCAGTCGGCTGGGGCTGTAGAATACCACCCCATCCAACGAGTGTCCTGCATATGACACTAAACAATCTGATGGTGGGGTTCCAGCAGTGCTGGAGCTTTGAGGAATGCGGAGTACCCCTTCATTGCCATCGCTCCCAGGTCCACTCTGGCCCGGAGTGGTAGCACCTGATAGGGCCCTATCTATGGGTTAAATAGAACTAACAGCATACTTATGCTAAACTGAATTGTTTGAGTAAACTGAATAGCTTTAAACAGAAATGTTTTTGACAATTAAACCGTACTCACATTTAAACTACGTGCTTATGTTTAACTGAATTATTTGAAATAGAACTGTTTTTCGACATTAAAACTGTATTTTCACTTAACTGAATTATTACATATAACTGCTTGAATAGTTTGAAATAGAAATATTTTTGACAATTAAACTGTGTACTCATGCTAAACTGAATTGTTTTAAATAGAACAGATCATTTACATCAAAATGGACTTGGCGTTAAATAACCTACAAAGGTTGATATGCCATAAAACCCAACAAACCAAACCAAACCAATCAAAAAATGGTACTTGATACCTACTTGCTTAACACTCAGCATTATAAGGTACGGATCAAGGGTAAAAGTGGAGCAATCCAGTGAAACAAGTAGTGCCCTCCTCTACACCTTGGTGTAGTAGCGAATGAAAAGGCAGCCTTCGAGCCCACCTCGACTACGGGAAGCCAACTTTACTATTCTTCTACAAGGTAGGCTTTGCCATTAAATGATCCACGAAAGTTAATATACCATTAAAAAAACACACCTAATTTACACATTATATGATATATTATATTTCTTGCTGATTTTCCGTTAAAACTAAAGCTGAAAGGCCTCGTCGCAGCCTCACAACTGGGCCCGTAGAAACCAAATGATAGCTATGGTCACAATCCAGACAGACATCTCACCCATTCTCCATTCACAAAAAAAAAAAGTGCTGAGTTTTCTTGACACGACTGGCACCTGTCATCTTCGATGTTCGATTTCTACGTCCCGATAAAAAAGAGAGAGAAAGGAAGCTTACTTAGTTCTTTCCCGCCCAAATCACTCTAAAAAAACCGCCTTCCATTTACACACATTCACCTTTCCTCTAACCGACTTAACAACCTACCTGCTCTTTTTGTACAGAGCCTGGCCCTATAGGCCGACATTCTTAAGTACGTAATTTATCTTCTACGAATGATCTTGTCTACCCAATACCCTTACCTGTCTATCTACCAATCTATAGGTACGTTTCTTTCTTTCTTTCTTTTCTAATTATTTTCTTTTATTTCTTTTAAATCAATCCGTTCCGACTTGAAAAGTCGTACGTGCTTATCTATCAAGTAGGCACGTATATTCATATCCACACATAGAGCTGAAGAACTCGCGAAAGACGCGTTAACAGTTTGCGAGCTGATTTTAATATCCATTTTGAGTGCGATCTTCTCTCGAGTGAGTCCCCGTGGCGTAGTGGCTAACGTCCTGAACTGAGACATCGTAGTAAGCGAGTTTGAACCCCAGTCGGGCTATTACGTTCACTTTCGGACTAATACTCTTCAGAAAGGCATGAACTCCCTTATATCCTCAACTATGAGTTAAATATCCGGTCGCCAGGCCAGCCTAGCGGTTACAGTGTTCGCTAATGGCCCGGGAGACCTGGGTTCAATCCCCGGTCGAGTCATACTAAAGCCTCAAAAAATGGTACTTGATGCCTCCTTGCTTAACACTCAGCATTATAAGGTACGGATCAAGGGTAAAGTGGAGCAATCCGGGGAAAGGTGTAGCGCCCTCCCCTACTCCGCGGTGTAGTAGCTATCGAAAAGGGAGCCTTCGGGTCACCCTCAACTATGGTCGCCAACTTAACTTTACTATGAGTTAAATAGTCTTGGGTAGTTCTACAAGGATGGCTTTGACATAAATCCACAAAGGTTGATATGCCTTTAAACGAAGAAACATAACCGATCTTCTTTCTCTAAAAATGTGAAAATCCAATTTTATAAACGATGGAACTTTCAGGCTGACTGAGATTTGCTTGATAAATAATTAAATCAAAGATACCAGTACAATTCGGTACTTGTAAAATATGGAGGTCCACCTCTGGCCCAGAGCGGTGGCACCTGATAGAATCCTATCTATGCGTTAAATAGAACTGTTAGACTTTTAAACTGTGTGCAAACAAATGACTGATGTTAAATTGTGACTGTTTTATAGCAATACTTGAAACCGTTTAACTGTGTGCAAACAAATGACTAATGTTAAATTGTGACTGTTTTATAGCAATACTTGAAACCAATTAACTGTGTGCAAACAAATGACTAATGTTAAATTATGACTGTTATATAGCAATACTTGAAACCATTTAACTGTGTGCAAACAAATGACTAATGTTAAATTGTGACTGTTTTATAGCAATACTTGAAACCAATTAACTGTGTGCAAACAAATGTCTAATGTTAAATTATGACTGTTTTATAGCAAAACTTGAAACCAATTAACTGTGTGCAAACAAATGTCTAATGTTAAATTGTGACTGTTTTATAGCAATACTTGAAACCATTTAACTGTGTGCAAACAAATGTCTAATGTTAAATTGTGACTGTTTTATAGCAATACTTGAAACCATTTAACTGTGTGCAAACAAATGTCTAATGTTAAATTGTGACTGTTTTATAGCAATACTTGAAACCATAACTGTGTTCAAACAAAGGATTAATATTAAATAGAATTATTGGTGTTAGGTAAAAATATTTTAAAGTATTTAACTATATACAAGAAAATAGAAATTGTCATTAAATGACCAACAATGATTGATATGGTATAAAACCCAACCAATGCCACATAATTCACACACACACACACACACACACACACACACACACATATATATATATATATATATATATATATATCAGTTAGTCATTCTATGTAGCTGTCTGTCTGTCATTTTATCGATCTATTTATCGATTTATCTTACTGATATATATATATATATATATATATATATATATATATATATATATATATATATATTTGCAATTAGAAGAAAATAAAACCTGATTAAGCTGTTATTATGAATTTATTTCGTCTTATCAGATGACTTTTTACATGTTAGACTTGAGTTTGCAGAACACCAAATGTGGAATTACAGTTCATATGTGTACGAGGAGGAAAAAAATTAAATTCTCAGGTGAAGGCAGAGGGGGTCCGAATAATAGGTGTTGGAAACATTAAAAAACAAGAGGGGGGGTGTTCATATATATATATATATACACACACACACACACACACACACACACACACATTCTCTCTCTCATATATATATATATATATATATATATATATATGAATATATATATATATATATATCAGTAAGTCATACTATTTAGCTGTCTGTCGTTTTATCTATCTACTTGTCTGTCAGTCTTTATTTATTTATATATATATATATATATATATATATGTCAGTCTTTATATATATATATATATATATATATATATATATCGTTTTATCTATCTACACACATTCTCTCTCACTGATATATATATATATATATATATATATATATATATATCAGTAAGTCATACTATTTAGCTGTCTGTCGTTTTATCTATCTACTTGTCTGGCAGTCTTTATCTATCTATCTATATATATATATATATATATATATATATATATATATATATATATACATATATATATATATGTCAGTCTTTATTTATATATATATATATATATTTATATGTCAGTCTTTATTTCTATATATCTGTCTCAGCTAGTTGATACTTTTCTTTGATACAATCTCACGTTATTTCATCTATGATGATATGTTCATATCTATCTATCTATCTATCTCAAATCATATCTATCTATCTATCTATCTCATTTGGAAAATATCAATCTATTTTTATATAGATATAATATCATTTCCATCAATCTATCTATCTATCCGTTGATCTCAGCTGGATCATATCTATCTATCTATATATCTATCTGAGCCTGTTCGTATCCATCTATCTATATGTCTTTCATTGAATAAGGGGAATATATCTATCTATTTATCTATCTCTGTTGGATCATATCTATCTAGTTGGTGACCGTAATCAAGGGCTCCCTTTTCAATAGCTACTACACCGAGGTGTAGGAGAGGGCGCTTCTCCTTTCCCTGGATTGCTCCACTTTACTCTTGATACGTACCTTATATTGCTGAGTGCTAAGCAAGGGAGTATAAAATCTTTGGTATGACGCTACCTAGGATTGAACCCAGGTCTCAGAGACCATTGGCGGACACTCTACCAACTACTGCAACATTAATTTTATGAATATACTGACCTTAACTGCTGACTTTGTTTTTGAGTTTTCGGGTCATGGACTGCTCAGCCACCGTCCTTAGCATAACGGGGTGTCACCCACGACCTACGGGTAACTTCGTTGGAGGTGGGTCTTACCCCTTAGGAAAAATGCAGTCGGAGTATTCTACGACACCAACCCACAGGGCGGGTCGTGTGGGACCACAAAATGATTAAGAACTTGCTACCGTGTATAACGCTGTCTTTTTGTTTTTTTAGGGATAACGTACACGTGTTCCTGCTTTAGATTTTTGTTATAATTCATACGAGGTGGGTGTGGCCCACTTAAAGGGGGCACTCATTTTGATGAATACTTACTTGAATAATAGTAGTATCATACAATAACTGATGTTTGTACAACAGCATTGCTTCTAACAAAGCCTTCATCAGATGATGACTCTGGGTTCAGGCATGGTTTCGGGGCCGAAGCATCATTACCACTAGCCCAAAGCGCTCCAGCAGTATCTCACGACACCACCAGTCTTTGTGAGATTGTTGTCGCTCTGTGGAATTGTCATATCCACGCTGATGCAGTTAGAGATATCTTGGATCTTTTCCATGTATTTCCTCTTGTCTGATGGAGGAAGTCCAAGATTAGTTAAGAAAACGGAGGTGGAGTTGGCAATAAAACCTCTGCATCCAACTTCGATAGGAAATACATTTGTTATCCAGCCTTTCTGACACATTGTTCTCGCAGATCCTCATATTTTTCCAACTTACACTCATGTGCCCAGTCGAAATTTTCTTCAAAAGGAACCGTTAACACAATAACGAACACTTTTTTTGTTTTAACGGACCAAATGACAATATCTGGGTGCTTTGTCGTTAACGCTATTTCAATAGGAAATATGAAGTTATGTTTTAAATCGTTTGCGATGTGCCAGTCCGTACAGCCCTCAAGCAATGATGGTTTACGCATATGTATACATAAACTTTCTTCATCTGAATATCTTTTTGCTGAGTTCTATAAATAAATAAATAAATATAAAAGAAACCTTTTGAGGGAAATGTCACCTACTTGGTAGGGAGTCTCCTACTTAGGAGGGAGAATGCCGAACACTTGAGGGCGCCCATTATGAGAATTACTTATATGTCTACTTTTATGTTCTCTGCCTGAATAGGAGGATGTCTTCGAGGCGTTGGGTCTAAAGTAAGCGAGTTCGTACTCCAGTCGCGCTATTACATTCACTTTCGCACTAATACCCTTGGGGAGGCATAAACCCCCCTATCCCTTCTGCAATGGGATAAATAATATCATGGGTGCTCATCTACAAGGGTGTCTTTGTCATTAATTAACCCCCCTGAGGTTGATATGCCATTTTACAAAGAAACAGAAATTCTATGAATAGTTCTTTGATAAAAAAATGAATTTTCAAGTGAAGGTGCCCACTTGGTGGTGGGGGCCGATTTTAACAATTCCTTACCTAAAACATATATGTATATAAGCTTTCTCCATTTGAATATATATATATATATATATATATATATATATATAGTAAAGTTGCGTTCGTAGTCGAGGGCAACCCGAACGCTCCTTTTTCAATACCTGCTACACCGAGGTGTAGGGGAGGGCGCTACTCCTCCCCCTGCATAGTTCCACTTTACCCTTGATACGTACCTTATAACGCTGAGTGTTAACCAAGGAAGTATCAAGTACCAATTTTAAGTCTTTGGTATGACTCAATCTGGGATTGAACCCTGGTCTTCCGGGCCGTTAGCGAACACTCTCCACACTTGGCGGGATATATAGAGTAGGCACCTCTGGTAGTGTAATGATTACTAAACACACGTGTGAGTTCGAGTCTCATTGGGTGTCCCATTCATTTGGCCTTGTGCCACATTGATGTAAAGAACTTCGTAAATTACAATACATATATTGAGTTCTTTAAGCAAAAAAAAAAATCATGGTGGGGATGTCACCTACTTGGGAGGCGCCCGTTCAGAGAATTACTTACTTAAAACCTTCTCCATTTGAATAATTCTTTTCTTTTCTCTACGTTCTATAAAAAAAATAAACTTTCAATGAAGGAGCACCAACTTGGGAGTGGGGTGCCCATTTTAAGAATTCCTTACTTAAAACATATGTGTGTCTAAACATTCTCCATCTAACTTTTTTCTGAGTTAAAAAAAAAAACTTGAGACTGATACCCCCCCCTATTTTTTTTCAACTGGCCTCTTTCTTCACCCTTCCCTGGAATCATACAACTGCAAATCTACATGAGTCGGGTACTGAAGACTTGAGAGCGATGCCGTTCACTTCTAAGGAGGCATTGCTGTCTGCTTTGGGATCTGCACTCCTCCTTGTGGGGCAGGGCAGTACCGCCCACAAGAGGGAATAACTGCGCTAAAGAAAAATACGTGTCAATCTAAAAAAAAGTGCAAGCCACTGTAGACTTGATATAAGAATCGGCCATCTTGTTTTGGTTTCTCTGTTGGGGCTGCTACCAGTGTTTCCACTTAGGCACACCTTCGATTCCTCTTGCGCCCTTGAAAAATATATAGTCTCTTGTGACACGAAGTCTGATACCAGGATCATTAAATAAGTTTCAAGACTTTTTTCGTATGGGCACTTTTATTAATAGTACACACATGAAACTCAAGTCCCCTTCGAAGTAATCTCCTCCGCCTGCAATGCACTTGTCATACCGTTCCAACAACTTCTGGAAGGCCCCATGGAAGCCCTCTTGTGTGAGCGTATCAATGACCTTCGTCACAGCCTCTTTCATCTCCTCAGTTGTCTCATAACGACAGCCTCTGAGCTTAGGGAATAAGTAAAAGTCACAGGGGGCAAGGTCTGGACTGTAGGGAGGGAGGGTGAGCAACTGTCTTGATCCCCGTCTTGGTCAAATAGTCGGTGACAAGGATGGAGTTGTGGACTGGTGCATTGTCCTGCTGGGAATGCCGCTGAGCCGATTTGAAAAATGCTGGCTTCTTCCGACGGAATCTCTTCCTGGAGTCCCTTAAAACCTCAACATAGTAACCCTAACCCTAAACCTTTGGCCAATCAACTCTGGTCTATTGACTTCCTTACTCTTTGCACACCTGTCATCATCCCTCACAGTCTCCCTGCCTTCCTTGAATCTCTTATGCCACTCAAAAATTGATACTCGATTCATGCAAGATGCTCCAAAAGCAGTCTGAAGCATTCCATGCGTTGTTTGTGGCATTTTTTCCAAGTTTAAAACAGAATTTTATGGCATATCGTTCTTCTAAAGTGTCCTCACGTCCAGATTGCATTTTTGAAATTTCCCAGCTGTGACAATCAGGCTTTAGTAGGGTGTATTCCAATTGCTGCTGTAGCTGTTCATTTAAACCTGAAATCATAAAAATTGGTCAGTCATTTCATATGATGTATAGCAATAACACACTGAAGTTTCGAGAGTCTACGACAATTTTAAATGCCTGTAAAAAAGAGTCTGGAAACGTATTGAATGTATCACGTAGTGTGAACTGGGGGGGGGATAATTAAAAAAAATGAAAAAATGTGAAAAAATAAATTTTATCGACTGAAGCTTTAAAAAAAAGTTATCGTAATATTTGATTTACAACAAAAAAAGGTGGGTGGGAAGGGGCTCTTAATGGTCAGAAGAAACAGTTTAATCTCCCTAGCCTACTGATTATCCCTCGGCCTTAACAGAGTCGAGTAGATCAGTTGGCTGGCTTAAGCCTCCAATTATAAGTGGGTTTTCTTTTCCTGACAGCGACAAAGGGAGATATTTTAGGAAAGAATCAGAGGAGGGGGTCTATATTTTGCATTTAGACATGTAGAGGCAAGTGGGTATATTTACAACATCAATATCATTTACCAAATGAAGTCAAAGGGGGCTACATTCCCCATCTGGCTTTATCAATTAGCGTAGCAGGCCATTGGCCTTGAGCTCACGGATATCTGTGGGTCCACTGAAACTAATTTTTCACGCAGAGTTTCAGATTATAACCGTAGTACAATGGCTAAAGTGCTGGACAGCGAGATCTTAGTACGCAACTCCGAGCTCCAGTCGCGCTATTACGTTCACTTTCGGGGCCCATGGCGCAGCGGATAGAGGTGTTGAGTATCTACGGTTCCAGGTGAGCATTGTCAGAAGATAGCAGTTTCAAATCCTACCCAAGCCGGCCAGAGGTTTACTTGGTCAAAAACGTGGTGCGATAGACAGCAACTATGGAAGGCAGTAATTACTGGGGATACGGTTACAAGACTCAGCATTCCTATCCGAAGTCGCGGTAAAATAGAGGTGCCCGTGGTGTAATGGTTATCGTCGTAGGAAATGGACACGGCGACACGAGTTCAAATCCTGGACGAGACTGATTGCATTTCACATAGAACTAATAACCTTGGGAAAGGTATGAATCCAATTATACTCCCTACAGTTATGGGTAAATAGTAGGGCAGACTGGGTTCTTCAGCCTTGGTTAGGCAACTAGTCTAGGAGAAGGAAAACTCTGAATTCAAACCTGTTAAACTCCGCTTAAAAATTGACCTTGTGTCATATCCTGCCCGAGTGGAGGGGAAGGGAGGTGCCCGTGGTGTAATAGTTATCATCATAGGAAATGGACACGGCGACATGAGTTCAAATTCTGGACGAGACTGATTGCATTTCACATAGCACTAATACCCTTGGGAAAGGTATGAATCCAATTATTCTCCCTATGGCTATGGGTAAATAGCAGGACAGACTGATTTCTTCAGCCTTGTTAAGGCAACTAGTCTAGGAGAAGGAAAACTCTGAATTGAAACCTGTTAAACTCCGCTTAAAAATTGACCTTGTGTCATATCCTGCCCGAGCGGAGGGGTTGGGTAAATAGGATTACGTACACTTTCGAACTAATAAACCTGGAAAGGGTATTAATCCCCTTATCTCACCCAGCAATAGGTTAACAGAATGGCTTTGGCATTAAGTAAACCATGAAGGTTTGTTGCCTTTATCTACTTTGACCTTGACAGTTATTACTTGTATCGGAGTCTGCATACTGACACTCCTTTTGTTGTAAAAGGGGGTGATTCTGCTCGTGAGAGGGTAATCTCCAGGAACGAGACTGAAGATGAATAAAAAGAAATCGGGCGTTAATCGAGAAGTAATCTAAAATCTCAATCCAATACTGCCACTATCTCCAAAGTCCCTTTATTATTCTTTTATTTTTTGTATTCTTACAATCATTTTTTTTTTTTAAATTCTATAGATTCTATAAAAACTCACTCGGCTGGGGCTGTAGTATACACTGACTGCATCTCTGCTTAGGGGTATGACTCTCCCCCTACAATGGGTGCCCTGGATATGACTCTAAAGCATTTGATGGTGAGGCTCCAGCCCAGGAGTTTGAGGGAATGTGGAGTACCTCCTAATTGCTCTCACTCCAAGGTCCACTCTGACCAGGAGTGATAGTACCTTTAAGGGTCTTATCTAGGAGTCAAATATAACTGTTTAATCCTTTACTTTACTTGAAACCATTTAACTGTGTGCAAACAAATAATTAATATTAAACTGAATTATTAGTATTAGATAGCTGTGGTTTAAACCACATAACTGTGGAAAATAAAACTATAAATGTTAAATAGCAATACTTGAAATTGTTTACAGATAAAACTATTTGTGTTTGATAGGAATACTTGAAACCATCTTAACTGTGTGCTAACAAATGACTAGTATTAAATAGAATTATTTGTGTTTGATTGCAATACATGGAACCATTTAACTGTGTGCAAACAAATGAGCTCTGACTCGTTTCCAAATAACGCTACCAACAAATCACACACCCACACATACACACACACATACATATATATATATATATATATATACATGTGTGTGTGTGTGTGTGTGTGTGTGTGTGTGTGTGTGTGTGTGTGTGATTTGTTGGTAACGTTATTTGGAAACGAGTCAGAGCTCATTTGTTTGCACACAGTTAAATGGTTTCATATATATATATATACATATATATAAACAGGATTTGGCATTAAACAACTCGAGCGTGTTAATATACCGTAAAAAACACAACCAATCAACTTATGACGCAGGCGGGGCGAGGCTGGGTGGGGGGGTACGTGATTCGCACAATAATAGATATATACGTGGTGCATACGATAAGTTTACTGACTTTTTTGTACGGTCATTTAAAATTGCCGTAGACTCTGGAATATTCAGTATGTTATTGCTGTGCATCTTATGAGATGACTGACCAATTTTTATGATTTCAGGTTCAAACGAACAGCTACAGCAGCAATTGCAATAAACCCTACAAAAACCTGATTGTCACAGCTGGTGACAATTGAGGAGATGAAAGAGGCTGTAACAAAGGTCATTGACACGCTCACAGGATTTCCATTGGGGCCTTCCAGAAGTTGTCAGAACGGTACAACAAGTGCATTGCAGCCGGATGAGGTTACTTGGAATGGGGACTTGAGTTTCATGCGTGTACTATCAATAAAAGTGCCCATACGAAAAAAGTCTGGAAACTTATCGTATGTACCTCCTAAATAGATTGAGTCACTGAGAACTGGATGGGAGATCGGCCATCTTAGATTAGATTTTCTGTTGGTTTTAACTTCAATATTACCGCTTAGGAAAAACTATTATTGTCTTTGACATTTTTTTTTTAAATTCTGTTCATTTAAATTTCTACATCGTTCCATATTTATCGTCTACTTTTTATCTTTTTCCTTCCTTTTTTTTTTCTTTTCAATTT
>OY757947.1:39746835-39809335 GCA_963585895.1 Sepioteuthis lessoniana | reverse complement strand
GCGCAAAGGATATGACAATCACCATTGTCATAATAAACCCCAGACAGGAAATGAGGCCGTAGTGTGGATGACGTCATGCCCAGAAGAGAAAGGCAGAGAATTTGGAAGATTTTGTAAAAGAGTCAGTTGAGTTCCGACCATGAACCGAACTCAGAAGTTGTATCGGCTTTCACCCTGGTCGGGTTGAACCGGCTTCCTCCCGAGCAAGTACAGCATCAATAATATCGCTGTTAATGTTGTTCATTGAAGAAGATACTTTAGGATTTGATTGAGGGAAGGGTCCCAAGTCTTACCTGGAAAAACGCCCTGTTTGCCGCAGATTTTCCACAGACGCATTGATAATGCGACCCGAGGCCGCCGGTTGCCGGAACTGACACCTCCTGGATTTTCACCAGTGCCCCTTTAGCCAGGTTGCGTCCCTAATACCGCTGGGTGCTAGACCAATCCGCCTTGGGTGGTCCTACCAGGAACCGATGTTCTCGACAGCATAGCTCTAGCACTACCCGTTGCCACCGCCCTGCCACGTTGAGGAGGGGTTGGACTTTAGGGCAGTGTTTTATATTTGACTGTATTTGAATATGTATTTGTATTACGATTGGACTGATATCATTATACTTTGCTGCAGGCCATGTGACTACTGCCGTTGCCGGGTTATGGTCGGCACTGTCACCAGGCTCCCTTCAGTATTACAGGTCTTGACCAAAGGGACCTCAGATTGCTTACAGTGACTGAACTTATTAAGTGGTCACCCATCTAAGAACTGAACAGGTTCATTGTTGCTTAACTTATATCTCTACAACATGTCTTTCGTCCCCCCATCAATATCATTGTAAAAACCATTGCAGGAGTCAGGACATTTCAAAAATAAGACAAGAGAAGTAAATACACACAAACATACACACATATATGCATACGCACACACCTACACACGTAAATAGAGGTCCTCGTGGTGCAATGGTTATCGTCGTAAGAAATGGACATGACGACACGAGTTCAAATCCCCCAAGAAGCTGATTGCATTTAACATAGCACTAATCTAATACCTTTGGGAAAAGAAGGAGTTCAATTAGTCTCCTTCAATTTATGGGTAAATTGTAGGGCAGACTGGGTTCTTTAACCTCAGTTAGGCAAGCCGTCTAAAAAAAGGGAACCTCTGAATTCAAAACTGTTTAACTCAGCTTAAAAAATTGATTTTGTTTTATATTATGGCATATCAACCGTTGCAGGTTATTTAATGCCAAATGCATTTTTAAACATATGAACTGTTCTATTCCAAATAATTCAGTTTAGCATATGTACGCATTTTAGATGTCAAAACAATCTTATTTCAAACAATTCAGTTTAGAATAAGTACGCAGTTCAGATGTCAAAACAGTTTTATTTCAAACAATTCAGGTTACCATAAGAACGTAGTTTAAATGTCAAAACAGTTCTATTTCAAACAATTCAGTTATCAAAAGTACGCAGTTTAGATGTAAAAACAGTTCTATTTCAAACAATACAGTTTAGCATAAGTACACAGTTCAGATGTCAAAACAGTTCTATTTAAAACAATTCTGTTTTGCATAAGTACTCAGTTTAGTTCTGTTTGACCCATAGATCGACCCTTTCAGGGCTAGAGTGGACCTGGGAGCAATGGCAATGAAGGAGTACTCCGCATTCTCCAAAGCTCCAGCATTACTGGAGCCTCACTATCAGATTGTTTAGTGTCGTATCCAGGACACTCGTTGGGGGCTGTCTTACCACTCTGTAGAGAAGCTGTCGGTTTATTCTTTAGCCTCAGTTGACTGGGCCAACGAGTCCTGGACATGAAATTTGTACCTTCTTTATAGAGAGAGAGAGAGAGAGAGAGAGAGAGAGAGAGAGAGAGAGAGAGAGAGAGAGAGCTGGAATGGAAGTACCTTTTAGGCTTTCATCTTTGGGTCAAATAGATCAGTCAGAAAATTGTTTGTATTTGATAGGAATACTTGAAACCCTCTGCGTACAAACAAATTATTATTTAAAAGGGACAGTTGTTTGAAGCCATACAATCGCTTTAAAAAACTGACTTCGGCATTGAATAGATCAACAGGGGTTGACATGCCGTAAAACCAACCAAGAAACTTCTTTTTTTGTTGTTCTTTTTTAGGGGTTAAGAGTGGGGGTTGGCGGTTCGTTATTCACCGCGAGGTGAAAGTGATTGAAAAAAAAATAAGATGGTTTAACAAATCTTTACTTTTTAAATGGTAAAATTTAAAAATTAAATGGTAAAATTACTTTTTCAATGGTAAAATGGTAAAAAAGAATAACTTTTACTTTTATTGATTTATTTATTGTTAACTTTTTTTTTTTTTTTTTAAATTTTTAATTTGTTTATTTTTATTTTAGAGGTTGGAGGGTTCGGCCGCTTATTTCCGTAGCGAAGTGTGCAAAATGTCATTTTTTGACTGAAGCGAGACCGTTGGCAATCTTGGCCTGTTTTTTTTTTTTATTTTATTTGTTTGTTTATTTTTTTTGTTTGTTTGCTTGTTTCTTTTATTGTTATCTTCCTGTCGCCTTCACAACGTTTTTTCTCACCACGAACAAAATTCTGAAACTCTCGACAGAAATTCATAAATTTATACTTCATAAGTGTACTTTTCATTTGGTGAACGGAGGGAGCCTGTTACTAGACAATCTTACATACACACACACACACACACACACACATATATATATATATATATATATATATACGAGGTGCATTCAATAGTTTTCCAGATTATTTTTGTACAAGCATTTAAAATTGTCGTAAACTCTTGAGAATTCACTATGTTATTGCTATACACCTTATTAGATAACTGACCAATTTTTATGATTTCAGGTTCAAACGAACAGCTACAGCAGCAATTGGAATATACCCTACTAAAGCCTGATTGTCACAGCTGGTGAATTTCAAAAATTCAATCTGACACTTTAGAAGAACGATATGCAATAAAATTCTGTTTTAAACTTGAAAAAAATGCAACAGAAACGTATGGAATGCGTCAGACTGCATTTCGACCATGTTGCATGAATCGAGGATCAGTTTTTTAGTGGCATAAGAGATTCAAGGAAGGCAGGGATGATAATCACGTGTTTCACTGGCGACATCAAACATACGGGGATCTTCGATTTGTTCCCCAAAATCTCTATATAAGAAAACAAGTCAGGAAATTTTGGCAGAGTTGAAGGTAGGTTTCAAAACAGGCCAGTCAAAGGTTCCGAGGCCCCGACCCGTCCTACCCAGTCTACTATGACAGGCGTGCATCAAGAGCCAGCTCTCACCCACACCCCGTCACCACCAAGAGGAAGGGAGAAGAAGAACGTAACTCAAATGAACTTTTCGAGTTGCAACGATCATAACTAAGTGAATAATGAACGACTGCTATATTTTCTTCCCTTACCTTCGAGTTTGAGTATTTCTTTTTCTGCGGACTTCTTTCTTTACAGCACAACACGTTGGTCCTATGTTACACAAGAAAACATACAAGTTGTTTCAGAATGAATTTCTATCATTTCGTAATCAAATAATTTGAACAATTCGGCATGTGTAGAAACAAATAAAAAATCTGTTTAATCGCCTTTCATTTTTCAGAGAATGGCATTTTTAAATCTGAAAAAGAACGAACAAAACATTAAAAAGAAATTTCAATTTGCATGTTTACACCAGTAGGAATTTAAGATAATTTGAACAATAATTGATCAAATTCTTTAACCTGTACATCTCAAATGATACTAATTTTTTTAATACTCTGTATACTATCGACTAATATACAAATATTCCTATTGTGTATACTTTGAATTACATCATACAAGTTGATCTGGCATATACGAGGTGCCTTCAATACTTTTCCAGACTTTTTTCGTATGGGCACTTTTATTGATAGTACACGCATGAAGCTCTAGTTTCAGAGAGGTTCCGTCTAGTGTGGAAATGTCGCCTGCTTGATTAAAGCACATATATTCAGTTTTGTGTGCATTGACATGGAGGCCAATGCCTGCGGCGACTCGTTCCAAACTATGCAGTAGTGTTTCGGCTTGGTTTGGGTGTATTTGCTAGTAACGCTATGTCATCGGCGTAATGTATTCATAATATATTGCATTATCATGAAATTGCACAGATAAACATACCGTGATTGTCTGACTGGCCGTCTGGGTGCTGTGACATTCCGGTCAAAGTTTACAGTCAGTGCATCACCTGTTAAAAACGACGTGTGATATATCGTTAACATAATATTTAATTTGTATTAAAGTTTTATTATTTTATTCTAATCTTTGAGTAAATTTATTTAAAATGCCATCAATCACGATTTATGTTATGTCGGAAATTTTTGTCTCTGTCTTATGGAGCTTTGCCCAGTCGGCTAGGGCTGTACAATACACCAACTGCTTCTCTACAGAGGGGCAAGAACGCTCCCGACTCAACGAGTGTCCTGCATATGACACTAAACAATCTGATGGTGACGTTCTAGTAATGCTGGAGCTTCTGGGAATGTATAGTACTCCTTCATTACCATCGCTCCCAAGTCAACTCTGACCCGGAGTGGTAGCACCAGATAGGGTCCTATGTATAGGTCAGATAGAACTAAACAGTGTACTTAAACTAAACTGAATTGCTTGAAATAGAACTGTTTTGACAGAGTACTTATGCTAAAGGGAATTGCTTGAAGTAGAACTGTTTTATATGCCAATCTGAATTATTTGAAGTAGAACTGTTTTTGACATTGAAACTGTACTTACGCTAAACTCAATTGTTTGAAATAAAACTGTTTTGGCTAAACTATATTCATACTAAACTGAATTGTTTGAATTAGAACTGTTTGACTAAACTGATCAGCTTGAAATAAAAAGGGTTTTGACAATTAACCTCTGTACTTATGTTAAACTGCATTGTTTGAAATAGAACTGTTTACCTGTATAAAAATGGATTTAGCATTAAATAACCAACAAAGGATTTAGCATTGAATAATCAACAAAGATTGATATGCCATAAAACCCAAACAAACAATCTTATGGAGCTACTGTAAGTGGTATATATTTATTGTTAGGGGCTTGATTTGCAGGTTAACCACTCTCGACCCTTTATTTTGAAGAATTTTTTCCAGGTTTAAAAAATCGGCTTGTATTCCGCAGTTTGCGGTATGCTGTAAATTAATATATAATTATACAAATATAAAAAAAAATTGATAAATAAGAATTTAAAAAAACCCTGATGTGCTAAGATAATTCTGAATCTAGATTCGGAATTTAGTCTTTATTGAACAAGTCCTGGAGGCAACATCCTACAAAACAGCAGCTGTACGGCCACATACTACCCATCACGAAAAGTATCTAAGTTAAACGAACCCGACATTCGAGACACTGCGGGAGAAGTAAGGACAAACTCATAAGCGATATACTCCTGTGGACCCATTCACATGGACGAGCAAAGGTAGGACGACCAGCTAGAACCAATATACAACAGCTCCGTGCTGATACAGGAAAACCTGCCGACAGCTGTGGATGATATTGACGGGTGGCGAGAGAGTGTCAAGGAGATCCGTGTTAGCTGAACGACATGATGAGGATGATGATAACATCATTTATCTGAAAGAAAAAAATGTTTTTGTTGTTCAATCTTATATGTTACCGATCTGATAAATACATTCCGAGCAACTGGTATTTGTCTCACATTCCAAACAAGAAGGACGTTGATACTCGTTTAAATAATTTTCGAAACTGGTATCTTTTTTTTACCTTTATTAAAGATTAAAAATCTTACTTCACTACAAACCATCTGTTGTTCCGGATATCATCGAGTATCCTTACTCCCTGCGGTATTTATTACCACAACTACCACAACTACTACCACTGGTGGTTGTCACTTTTGTTCTTTCTACAGCGATTTTCTGCTTTTCATCTTCCTGCCCTCGGCCATCACTTCAATTGCTGACCCTCACAAAGCTATTAAAGGTAGATTTCCTACCTCATGTACATTAGTCCGCTCTACTTGTGACTTGCACACTCAGGCTATCGGCCGACTGAGACACCCTGAGAAGAAGTCCCTTGACAGTGATGGATGGCCTAAATAAGACCAAAGAAAATCCAGTCGAGCGTGACAGAGCATTTTGTAAGACCCACCCAATTTCAAAACGGGTTTCATTAGGACCACTATGCTTGGAAAGCTTTGCCTTGAGAAAACTGACTATGATTGATAGGCCGGTGTTCGCTCTGTCAAATCGTGCGTCCAATTGACGGAGTCACCTCCACCAGCCGATACTTTCGTTACGAAGTGGCGCCCCCACTTCGTCCGCTGCTGTTTTTTTTTTTTTCTTTTTCATTTTTCGGTTTATCATTTCCTTCTTTATTTTACCTTTTTTTTTTTTTTTCATTTTTCATCCGCCATTTTGTTTTCATTTCTGGCTTTTTTTATCTGCTTTTTTAAGGATGTTTTCTTTTTTTATCGCTTTCTTCCCACTTACGCCTTCTTGATTGGTCTTTCCTTTTTTTTTTCTTTCCTTTTTTTTTTCCTTTTTTTCTTTTTTCTTTTGTTATCTCTCTCTCTCTCTCTCTCTCTTTCTCTCTCTCTCTCTCTTTATTTTTATTTTTTGCTTTTTTCAGCTTTCTTTTACTCCTATTTCTTTTCATTCATTTTGACATTCCTTTCTTTTTCATCTTTTCTTTCAAGTCACTCATTCTTTCTATCTTGTTTTATTTCTTTAAATTGCCCCATTCTCTCTCTCTCTCTCTCTCTCTCTCTCTCTCTCTCTCTCTCTCTCTCTCTTGCTAATTCAACCATAGTTTCTTTTTCTGGAAATCGATTAGTCTTTCTTTCTTTTTTAAAATTCCATACTCTTTCATTTTTCCTTTTGATTGTCCCTTTCTTTCTTTAGATTTTTCTTTCATTCATTCTCTCTGTTATTTGTTCCTTTCTTTTTTCTTTCTTTTTGATTGTCTCTTCTTTCTTTTTTCTTTCCTTCTTTCTCTTTGTTTGTTTGTTTCTTCCTTCCTTTTGATTGTCGCTTTCTTTCTTTAAAGCTTTCTTTCATTCATTCTCTTTGTTATTTGTTTCTTTCTTTCTTCTTTCTTTTTGATTGTCCATTCTTTCTTTCTTTCTTTCCTTCTTTCTCTTTGTTTGTTTGTTTGTTTGTTTCATCCTTTTGATTGTCCCTTTCTTTCTTTGTTTCTTTCATTCTCTTTGTTATTTGTTTTTGTTCTTTCTTTTTGATTGTCCCTCTTTCTTTTTTCTTTCCTTCTTTCTCTTTGTTGACTTGTTTGTTTGTTTCTTCCTTCTTTTCGATTGTCCCTTTCTTTCTTTAAATCTTTCTTTCATTCATTCTCTTTGTTATTTGTTTGTTTCTTTCTTTCTTTCCTTGAACCGCATTTTTTTTTTTTTTGTTTTGTTTTCTTTGCTTAATCACAATATGTTATTCGTGGGTTATATAATGCCAAACCTATTTTTGTAGAACAGTCGTGATATTATTTAGCCCACATCTACAGGGATAAAAGGGTCCATGCCTTTCTCTAAGGAGCATTAGCCCGAAAGTGAACGTAATTACGTGACTAGAGTTCGAACTCAAGGATTCACCTCAAAACTCTTAATTGGGAAGGCATGAATCTATCTCTCCTTTTTCCAGCTATCAGTAAAATGGTAAAATAGAAAAATCATCTGAGCCCTGGGTTCAAAAAGAGGAAATACCCTAAATTCGAACCCTTGGGAGTGCTGTTCACGTGAATCTAGAGCACATTAGTACACCATTCTTCTGTTAAAGTGCAGTTTCTTCTACCCAGGCCTTCGACTCAATAAATAGGTCACAAATATCTATCTATCTATATATATCTGATAGAACAAAACAGTCTGTCTGTGGATGACAATATATACTCTCCCCCATGGGGGTTGAGCACTCTGGCGAAGGAATTGCCGGGCGCCGCTCGCATAATGCAAAGCTCTTCGAAAGAATTGAGCACTCTGGTAGCCGATAGGGTATTAAAAAATGTAAACAAACGGCTGCTGCTGCTGTTGCTAAATAAATACCTTCAAAATTCCCTTAGCCAAAGTGGTCCGCTTGGTGGCCGAGAGGTCTGAAACTTAGTCTAACGTAAAGTTGGACGGGTTTCGATCCCGGCTTCGAGCGTCCTGCGTGTCTAGCCACACTGAAGAGTTCTGATAGAACGAAACAGTCTGTCTGCGGATGACAATATATATATATATATACACACACATTTCTGACTTCTTTATTGCAATACCTGCAATGGGTGGATGTTTGTCTCGGCATCTGCATGCAAAAATTCTGTCAACGCCGCGATAGGAGGTGTAGGTACACGTATAAGACCAATAACAGTCTGTGGATGACAATACACACACACACATATATATATTCACAGGCTGACTGTTTCGTTATATCACATCTCTTCAGAGTAACTAGACATGTAGTATGCTTGAAGCTGAGATTGAAACCCGCCCAACTTTACGTTAGACTTAGTGTCATACCGCTCAGCCAGCAGGCAAACCACGTGAGCTCGGGAATTATTAGGCATTATGTAGTGGCTTTCGCTTGTTTACATTTTGCCTTACCAGATACCAGAGTGCTCAATTCATTCGGAGAGCTTTACATTATGCAAGTGGCAGCCGTTTGTATCTTCGCCAAATATCCAGCATATAATTATGTATGCGTGTGTATGTTGAAGACCTCTTTGACATATGTTGATGTAGCAGCAGAAGTCGAACACAAGCTGGACGAAAATAACAGGAAATGCACCTGGTACCTAAAGTAAACAGGACGCTGGTGTTCTAGGCGAAAATCCGCTGAAATTGTCTGAGTGGTACGCGTGAAGGAAGCGTGCCCACGTACATTGTGTAGGTGGCAGGCTGGAAGCGGTGTAACCACGAAAATTTACATGGGCGTCCGGGATGTTATGTAACCAAGAAGATTTCAACTCGACATTGAAGGAGGAATAAAAGGCTTTCACAGAAGATTGGTACTCCGTCTCCTGTGTGTGCAGCTCAGCCATCTTCGACCCTCCTATACTCTAACCATCTGTGCATTTTGGGTTATAAAAGGGAAAGAAAAGAAGCAGATTTTATCTTTATACGTCAGCATTGTTGTCTTTCTCGGCTATTGCAATACAATATATATATATATATATATATATGTGTGTGTGTGTAATATATTAACGTGACCTGCAGGTGTGAATACAGCGGATATTGTTGACAGATACATTGATAAGATCGGAGTGACTATCGGAATGTCACCATGCCCACAGGTGCTGTGTATTGGCGGATGTTGTGACAGCTGCATCCGGCCGAAGATAATATCAACAAAGTGATTATCGGAATGTCACCTTGACCTATGGACGTGGTTGAACTCGGTGATGGTGGAAGATGCGTCCGCCTATAGAAGTGGGCTTGGGCAAGTAGCCAATGGGGAACAAACAACATAACCAATGGAAAACAAAGAAGTGAGACGTGGGCGTAACTATAAACAATGAAAAAAAGGAATTACTGCAGGTCACGTGGATGTTATAGACTATATAAGTTCCCGAACTTTTGCTAAAGTCAGTTGTTCACTGGCTCTTCCGTTTCCCGACAACTCCTTCGTGTGTGCGAACTCTCTGCGATTGCTTTCTGCTCCAGACAAGTATCATTGTCAAGAATAAAAATATAATCTTATATCTTTTATATATACGTGTTCCTCATTGTTAACAAAGACACCGCTGAGGATACAACATATATATATATATATATACTTAAATGTGGCAGCAATGATCTCTATTATTTAGGAGTCGTGCTTGCAGTTAAAAATCATGGAAATTGGGAATTCTTCGTATATATATATATATATATATATAGGTCATCCTGTTAAGAAGATTAATGCAGCAAATACCCGAAATCTTTGTTGATCCAGAGGCAAACCACTGACGAATAGAACTGATTTTTCTCCCGTATATATGTATATATATAATATGCATTCAAAAACACAGATACATTCATAGCGAAGCTATTAAATACCACGATACCTGCAATGGATGGACGTTTGTCTCGGCATCTGCAGGGAAAAACTCTGTCAACGCTGTGATAGGAGGTGTAAGTATGCTTATATTTACTAAATAGCATTGAACAAATACAACCGTAGCTACGTTTATTGGCAACCCCAGCGCAACAATCCTTTCCTGCAACAACCCTACCAATCTTAGTGAAGAACAGACCTCATCATATTCTATAATGAGCTATCACCCCTTGTTCGTAGCATCCCCAAACACAACTTTCTCGTCATTGGTGGAGACTTGAATGCCCAAATTGGTAAAAACATAAACAACAAATTCAGCTTACACACAAAGAACAAATACAACCGTAGCTACGTTTATTGGCAACCCCAGCGCAACAATCATCTCCTGCAACAACCCTACCAATCTTAGTGAAGAACAGACCTCATCACGTTCTATAATGAGTTATCACCCCTTGTTCGTAGCATCCCCAAACACAACGTTCTCGTCATTGGTGGCGACTTGAATGCCCAAATTGGTAAAAACGTAAACAACAAATTCAGATTAGACAACTCGTCAAACAGAAATGGAAAATAGACTAATTTGCCTCAATAATAAAATTCAGAAAAGAAAGGGTAAATTGTGGGCCTACACCTACGCAAATAATACTAAAGCACAGATTGCCTTCAACTTTATAAATAAGAAATGGAATAATAGTGTTAATTTAGTAAGCTTTTTGCTTAGATGTAGCACAAGGCCGCATGAATAGGGCACCCAATGAGAAATGGAATAATAGTGCATTGAATTGTGAGACATATTCCTCTTTCAAGAGTGTGTCCTCCGATCACCGAATTGTCTCGGTAAATACACGACTGAACCGATGAAGGAATGCGGCCCGAACAACAAACGTAGACTCTGACTGGTTCCTGCTTAACAACAGAGATACTATATATATATATATATATATACGTTAACACTAAGAAACAAATTCGATGCACTTCAGGAGATATCAGAAACACCGACACCGAATGACGAATATGAGAACTTCGTCAATGCCCACTTAGAAGCGGTTGCAGAATGCATACCAACAAAAGAAAAAGTTAAACCTAGAGTCCCATGGGAGACATTAGCAGTTAGAAAAAAGCGTGAAGATGTAAAAACCGCTTCCTAATTCAATAGGAGTAACCCAACCAATATCAATACTTAGAAAATTAAGAATGTACAAAATGAATTAACTAACGTATACCTAAAAGAACAGAATACATAAAAAATCTGATCAATAAGATTAGAGACTCGGTTGAAGATAAACAATCTAGGATAGCATGGTCGACGGTAAACGAAGTAAGTAGAAAAAAAGAGTACTGCGAAAGCTAAACTGAAAGCTACTAGCCAAGAAGAATGAATACACCTGTGGAAACAACATTTCTAGAATTTAATCGGAAAACCTCCAAAAGTTACACATGAACCAATTACGAAAATTATTAGTAATCAACCAGACATCAAACTAGGACAGTTTACGCAAGAAGAACTCGACTCAGTACTAAGAAATATTAAAAATAGGAAAGCATCAGGGCTTGATGAAATACCCCCAGAAGTATGGAAGACCAGGGAATTCGACGACATACTTCTGCGACACTGTAATGCCGTATAAAATCAAAACACAATAGACGGATGGATGAAGAGATGCATCCTCCCTTTCCCTAAGAAGAGTGACCACAGAATAACCCTTACTCCATAGAGGCCAAGATCTACAATGCCCTACTACACAACCGCATATATATATATATATATATATATATATATATATATATATATATATACGGGAGAAAAATCAGTTCTGTTCGTCTGTTTTATTGAAGAAATTTTTTTTCAGATTTTAAGGAATAAAAAATATATTAAAATTACTTGACACATTAATAAAAAAAGATGATTCTAATTTTCATTGCTTTTATTATACTTTTGATATTTTTATTTTATTATCTTGAAGTCGATTTTTATCATTAAGGTTTTTCGGACTATTGTCTTCATTGTTATTTCCACCACGTTTCGGCCGATATGTCCTCCGGCCTTCTTCAGGTGTTTGTCGAACTCGGGACCCTTCACGGAACTTCGCCGTTTCTGACTCCGTTTGCCATAACCGGGTACAAGTGTTAAGTATTCCTGTATATTACTCGCCTGTAGTGAGGATTGAACCTGCAACTTTCAGATGATTGTCAAGCCCAGGGGACCAACGCCTATAACCGTTACGCCATGTGACCTGCTGGACAATTCCGAGTGAATTTTTGGGTATTATAAACTTAATGTTCTTACTTTAGCTAGAATTACTACTATCATGAATGATTTTTTACCTGTGCTCATATTCAGATTTTTTTTTTTATCTAGGCTTTTTGATTGGTTTGGTTTGGTTACTTTGTTTAATGGCAAGAACAGTAGTGATACTATTTAACCCATAGCTGGGAGGATAAGGGGGTTCATACCTTTCCCAAGGGTATTTGCCCGAAAGTGAACGTAATAGCGCGACTGGAGTACGAACTCGCGTACTACGATTCCGCAGTCCATCGCTTTAACCATTACACCACGAGGACACCCCCTAGCCTTTTTGATTATCGGTTCCCATATTGTATTCAACTCTATACTTGGTCTACTCAGCAGGTCATTGAGGCCAACATATGTGCTGATTCCTTAAGGCGTCTAATCCTTCAATGTTCAGCCCTTTCAAAAAAAAAAAAAAAAAAAAAACATGGTGGAAATAACAATAAAGATGAAGACAATAATTCGAAAAACCTTAATGATAAAAATCAACAAGCTTCGTCTCAGAAATTTACACAACAAACACCTGAAGAAGGCCGGAGGACATATCGCCCGAAACGTTATGGAAATAACAATAAAGATGAAGACAATAATCCGAAAAACCTTAATGATAAAAATCAACAAGCTTCGTCTCAGAAATTTAGACAATTGAAGTCGATTATTATTATTAGAAGTAATAAAAACCATTGTTCATTTTTGATGAATATATCTTTTATCTTAATTTCAGTTTCTTTTCATTGCAACTATTCTAATCATTTTTGGGGTATTTCAGTTCAGACTAGATTTTAAGAATTAGATTCCTGGGAAACTCAAATTTACTGGCCCATTCAGCAGGGGCTGTACAATACACAGACTGCATCTCAGCAAAGTGGTAAGACTCTCCCAACAAGTGTCCTGCAGCCCAATTGGCTGAGGCTTCAGGATACACAGACTGCATCTCAGGAGAGGGGTAAGACTCTCCCAACAAGTGTCCTGCAGCCCAATTGGCTGAGGCTTCAGGATACACAGACTGCATCTCAGGAGAGGAGTAAGACTCTCCCAACAAGTGTCCTGCAGCCCAATTGGCTGAGGCTTCAGGATACACAGACTGCATTTCAGCAGAGGGGTAAGACTCTCCCAACAAGTGTCCTGCAGCCCAATTGGCTGAGGCTTCAGGATACACAGACTGCATCTCAGCAAAGGGGTAAGACTCTCCCAACAAGTGTCCTGCAGCCCAATTGGCTGAGGCTTCAGAATACACAGACTGCATCTTAGGAGAGGGGTAAGACTCTCCCAACGAGTTTCCTGCAGCCCAATTGGCAGAATACACCGACTGCATCTCTGCTGGGGAGTAGGACTTCCCCCACAAGTGTCCTGGATATAACACTAAACAATCTGATGGTTAGGCTCCAGTAATGCTGAAGATTTGAGGAATGCAGAGTACTCCTTCGTTGCCATCGCTCCCAGATCTTCTCTGGTGCGGATTGGTATCATAAGATAGGGTCCTTTCTATGAATCAAATAGAACTGTTTGACATTTAAAGTGTATGCAAGGAAATAACTCATACTAAATTGAATTGTTGGAAATAGTACTGTTTGATCATTTAGTTAGTTGTTAGTTGACGGTGACCCGAAGGCTCCGTTTTCAATAGCTACTACACCGAGGTGGGAGGGCGCAACTCTATTCCCAGGATTGCTCGACTTTACCCTTAATCCTCACCTTATAATGCTGAGCGCTAAGCAATGCGGCATCAAGTACCATTTTTTGAGTCTTTGATATGACTCGGCCTGGGATTGAACCCAGTTCTCCCAGACCATTGACGAACACTCTAATCATTTGGCCAATCGCCCAAATTAAATAAGTGTGTTAATATAAGTAAAGTAAAGTTGGCGACCTTAGTCGAGGGTGACCCGAAGGCTTCCCTTTCTATAGCTACTACACCGAAGTGTAGGGGAGGACGCTACTCTATTCCAAGGATTGCTCAACTTTACCTTTGATCCTTACCTTATAGTGCTAAGTGCTAAGCAAGGCGGGATCAAATACCGATTTTTTTAGTCTTTCGTATGACTCGACCTGGGATTGAACCCCTGTCTCCTTGACTTTTGGCGAACACTCTACTCATTAGGCCAACTCCCTGATGGTTAATTAAATTGTTAGTTATACATGCAATACTTAGAACCATTTAACTTTCGCTAAATTAAATTGTTAGAAATAGAACTGTTTGATCATTTAACTGTGTATATTTACAAAATTGTTTTCAAATCATTTATTATATATGTATAAAGAGGATTTGGCATTAAATAACCAACAAGGGTTGAAATGCCATAAAACCAAACCAATCAAATTTACAATCCTTTTGAAGTTTCCCTTTATAAGTTTTCTCCACTTAGGCACGTTCAGCTTATTTCAAGCGCAATTTTCTTTGTTTTAACAAGAAGAAAATTACCTAATTCACAATTTTTCATCTAAGGGACAATTAAGAATAAACAGCACAGTTGGTGAAAATCTTTTGTATTACATAAGAATACTTGAAACCATATATTTGTGTGATAATTATTTGTTTTAAGAATAGTAGTTTTAAGAATAGGCTAAAATGGTTTACTGCATTTGAAAACAGGATCATTTAAAGATTATTAAAATTAGATACGAATACTTTAAACCATCGAATTGCTTGTAAATTATCGGTTTGGTTTGGTTTGGTTTGGTTTGGTTTCTTTGTTGATTTGCGTATCAACCCTCATGGGTTATTTAATACAAAAGTTTCTCTCTCTCTCTCTCTCTCTCTCTCTCTCTCTCTCTCTCTCTCTTACACACACACACACACACACACTCTTTATCATTCATCGCTCCCGGCAGGTCCCCCAAAGTGCGTCCAATATCTACACAGTGTTGATGTAAGTAAATTCTTGCTGGTCAGCCAACTCTTGCATGTCTATGTGCAGGGGTCCATAGGAGAAAGTCCTTAGGAAGAAGAGTAGTTTTACTGTTAAACCACAAACTGAGTCCACGGAGATAAGAAGCTTCATTCGTGGTGCATTCAATACGTTTCCAGACATTTTTTGTACATGCATTTAAAATTGTCGTAGAGTCTTGAAAATTTTATTGCTATACATCTTATGAGATGACTGACCAATTTTTATGATTTCAGCTTCAAATGAACAGCTACAGCAGCAATTGGAATACACCCTACTAAAGCCTGATTGTCACAGCTGGCGAATTTCAAAAATGCAATCGGAGACTTTAGAAGAACGATATGCAATAAAATTCTGTTTTAAACTTGGAAAAAATGCCACGGACAACGTATGGAATGCTTCAGACTGAGTGGCATAAGAGATTCAAGGAAGGCAGGGAGTCTGTGAGGGATGATGACAGGTGTGCAAGGAGTAAGGAAGTCAATAGAGTTGATTGGCCAAAGGGTTAGGGTTACTATGTTGTGGTTTTAAGGGAGTTCAGGAAGATATTCCAAGGAAAGAGGCCAGCACTCTTCAAATCGGATCAGTCGCATTTCCAACAGGACAATGCACCAGTCCACAACTCCATCCTTGTCACAGACTATTTGACCAAGATGGGCATCAAGACAGTTCCTCAGCCTCCCTATAGTCTAGACCTTGCCCCATGCGACTTTTCGTTATTCCCTAAGCTCAGAGGCTGTCGTTATTAGACAATTGAGGAGATGAAAGAGGCTGTGACGAAGATCATTGACACGCTGACATAAGAGGACTTCCATGGGGCCTTCCAGAAGTTGTTGGAACGGTACAACAAGTGCATTGTAGCCGGAGATTACTTCGAAGGGGACTAGAGTTTCATGTGTGTACTATAAATAAAAGTGTCCATACGAAAAAAGTCTGGAAACTTATTTAATGATCCTCGTACTTTCTCTCAGGTTTGGTTGGTTGGATTTGATGGCATATCAAACTCTATAGGCCATTCAATGTCTATGAACATTAGTCTGAAAGTATGCATAATAGCACGATTAGCGTTCAATCTTGCTTACCATAATGTCGCAGTCCGGCACGTTAGTCCCGGCGGGGATTCGCTCGCAAATTGTTGGGACTATTTAGGGATACTTGCAATCATATAACTATGTGGAAACAAATGTTTGTTATTAAATAGGAATCATTACTTTAAAATCTATAAATGTCTATAAATTATTAGTATTAGATAGGAATACTTGAGGTGCCCGTGGTGTAATGGTTATCGTCGAAGGAAATGGACACCGCGTCGCGAGTTCAAATCCTGGACGAGACTGATTGCATTTCACATTGCACTAATACCCTTGGGAAAGGTATGAATCCAATTATTCTTCCTCCAGCTATTGGTAAATAGTAAGGCAGACTAGGTTCTTCAGCCTTGGTAAGGCAACTAGTATAGGAGAAAGAAAACTCTGAATTCAAACCTGTTAAACTCCGTTTAGAAATTGACCTTGTGTCCTATCCTGCCAGAGCGGAGGGGTTAGGTAAATATGGTAGGTATACTTGAAATCATACAACTGTGTGCAAATTATTTGTATTAGATTAGAATACTTGAGAAAATTTTAAAATGCAATGGACCATTGAAAATGTATTTATGGTTACAACCGAGGTTTAGTTTGGTAGTGTTTTATGGCATATCAACCATTGTAAGTTATTTAATGCCAAATCTTCTTTATACATATATATTAAATATATATGATTTGGTTGGGTTGGGTTTTATGGCATATCAACCATTGCAGGTTATTTAATGCCAAATCCTCTTTATACATATATATTAAATACATATGATTTGGTTGGGTTGGGTTTTATGGCATATCAACCATTGCAGGTTATTTAATGCCAAATCCTCTTTATACATATATATTAAATATATATGATTTGGTTTGGTTGGGTTTTATGGCATATCAACCATTGTAAGTTATTTAATGCCAAATCTTCTTTATACATATATATTAAATATATATGATTTGGTTGGGTTGGGTTTTATTGCATATCAACCATTGTAGGTTATTTAATGCCAAATCCTCTTAATACATATATATCAAATATATATGATTTGGTTGGGTTGGGTTTTATGGCATATCAACCATTGCAGGTTATTTAATGCTAAATTTTGTTGATATAAAATATCTTTATATTATCCAACACCAAGTTAGCCGATGGGAGGAACGATTCTATTTTCAGATTTTCTTTCTTCAGTACTAATAAATTAAAATACAGAGCAAATAATTCCATTAAAAAAAACTTTAAAAATTACTTATGTTTTTCTGTAATAATATCTATTTTAGCAGACCCTATACATTTTTTAAATGTTAGATCTGCATCTTCAGGCAAAGAAATAATGAGAAATTTCTTGGGTCAGCTGAAATAAGTATTTTTATAGAAAATATGAGAAATTCTTATATATATATATATATATAATTAACTTATCGGATCACCAGGAAGCCTAACTCCAACTCCAACTTGGAGTTAGGCTTCCTGATGATCCGATAAGGTGAAACTTTAGTAGAAGATTTCCGACTCGCGATTTAAGTTAATTTTATAATTGGCTCCACTCGTGTTAAGCACTTTTGTAATTGTAGCATTGCAGGATTCGCGGAAGGTTTTTAGTTTTCTTTTGACCACTGACAGCGTATCCCTTGATTTTTTTCATGGGACGGACGAGGTTGGCCTTTTCTTTCTTTTTGACCTATAGTTTTTTCTTTTTCCCCTGGGCGGTGATTCGAGATACTTTTATCTCTTGTTCCTGGCGGGGGTTTTTTCGTTTTTTTTTTTTCTGATACCGTGAATACTGGTAGATATTAGATTAGTAATATATATATATATATATATATATATATACATATATATATATATAATTTGTAAGTGAATAGTTTTTTAGTAACATTATTTTTAAACGAGCAAAACCACATTTGTTTGCAAAATTTAAATGGTTTCAAGTATTTTTATCCAACTCTGATAATTCTATTTAACGATAATTATTTGTTTGCACACAGTTAAATGGTTTTGACTACTGCTTTTTAACATTAGTAGTTCTATTTATCAACTATTCCTATGTCGTATAAATAATTTGTTCGCAGTTGTGAATTGGTTGATTTTTATTTATTTTTCCTTTTCATGATATTATGTTCGCTCAATTATATGTTTTGCTAGAGATAGCACTGTCGTTTTTGATGGGGAAAAGTAGATTCATGCCTTTTCCAATAGCTATTTGCTTGAAGTGGCCACAAATAGACCAGTCATGTCCCTTTTGACGGGGAATGGCGTACTGAACATGACACTACAGAACAATGCATAACAAATTAAATCTGCGACTCGAATTCAAATCCAGGGAAAGGAGTAGTGCCCTCCCCTACACCTTGGTGTAGTAGCTATTGAAAAGGGAGCCTTCTGGTCGCCAGCTATATATAAAGATATTTTTTGTAAAAAAAAAAGAAACGGTATTCTGTCATTCATTTATACGTATTTTTCTTTTTTTCCATTTTTATTTTAAATAACATATATATAAATAAACATGATTTAGCATTAAACGATCCACAAGGGTTGGTATGCCAGTAAACACCAACGAGCTAACCTTGTGGATATATACAAATGCCAACAACCTGAATCAAATTAAACGTAATGTAGTGGATATAATCTTATCATTAATTTCTGATATAATTATTATATCATTAATTATATATATATATATATATAATACCTAATATATATATATATATAATAATATATAATTATATATTATATATATATATATATCATTAATTATCTGATATAATCTTATCCTTAATTTCTCTAATGATAAAAATCTTTCTTTTAATTATTTCCCAAATTATTTCCCTTGTATTTATTTCTGAATGGAAACACAGGCTGATCAAATTAATCATTGTAATATGTATCATCATCATCATCATCATGTCGTGCCGCTAGCATGGATATCCCAGACATTCTCTCGCCACTTCTCCTCATCGTTCATCGCCTCTGGCAGGTCTTCAGGGCTACATCCCGTATCCTTATATAGCTGCTGGTCGTCCTGCTTTTGCTCGGCCATGTGTGGGGGTCCATAGGAGTACATCACTTATGAGCTCATCCCTGCTTCTCCAAGAGTATCCTGCATTTCTTGTTCGTTGGCACATATCAATGTATACTGAGGTTTTCCACTGTTATTTATTTATTCTTAAGCTTTTTGTTATCATAATTACCGGGTGGAACGATAAAATTGTCGTCCTACAGAAAACAACACTACAGCTTTATTTTGAAACCTTTATTGAAAAAATCAATTCCGGTAACTTGATTATATAGTAGAGCTGACATCTATTCAATGTAGCCGCCTTCAGCCTCAATCACCGCCTCGATACGGATCCGGAACTGGGAGCGTGCCTTTTCCACAAGCGCCGGCGGGAGCTCAGCCAATACTCGGCGGATGGCAGCGATCAGGCAGGCTTTGGTGTCGTGGGAGGTCATGTTGGTGATGTTCTCGACCTATGACCAAACGAAGTAGTCCAGAGGGTTCAGGTCGGGGGAGGAGGGGAGGCCAGTGAGATAAGGGTACAAAGTCGTAGCACTCCTTCTGAAGCCAAGCCGGGGTCTCTTTGGACTTGTGGGCCGGCGCCGAGTCCTGCTTCCACACCCAGGGTCTGCCACTGGCCACCTGATTGCACCAGGGGATCACCACACTCTTCAGCACATCTAGGTACACTTTGGTGTTTACTTTCAAGCTGACTTCGAAGATGTGAGGGGGCATGATATGGCCCTCACTTGAAACCACACCAAAGACCATAACCGTAGCCAGAAACTTTGTTTTCATCACCCTGGGCACGCCCCTGTTAATCGTGGCAATCTAGATTTGCATTTTGAGGGTGCTGGCAATGGTCCTGTTGTCATAACTTGGATCGGTAGAGAGCATGGGTTGTGCAGCAGCGCATCTCCGATCTCGCTCGTTGAACATTGTGTCACTTTCAGACATGATAGAAGGCTCCTATAGCTCTTGGGATTTGTACACAACTGGCCAACTAGTAGATGGTCAGCAACAAAAAAAGAAAACCGCTTTTTATTGAACGGAAATGGAATCATGTCGTCTTTTCTAGGGCGACAATTTTATCGTTCTACCCTGTAGAAAGCTCCTATCGCTCTTGGGATTTGTACACAACTGGCCAACTAGTAGATGGTCAGCAACAAAAAAGAAAACCGCTTTTCATTGAACGGAAATGGAATCATGTCGTCTTTTCTAGGGCGACAATTTTATCGTTCCACCCTGTATATATATATATATATAAACAAGATTTTGCTGTATTTGCATATCACTTTGACAGCCGAGTCAGCTGGGGGAAAGGCGGGAATCCAACTCTTCTCATTCCAGCTATAGGAAAATAGTTGGTCAGACTGGCTTCTTTTGTCTTGATGAAGCAACCGGTCTAGGAGAAGGAAAAATCTGATTTCAAAACTAGCTTGACTCAGCTTAAAATGTCCTTGTGTCATACACTGCTTGCGTTGAAGAGGTTGGGAAAATGAATAAAGAATAGTGCTTAGTATACAATGCCGTCAGCTTACGTTCAGACATACAGATACGAGATGCATACGATAAGTTTCCAGACTTTTATTGATAGTACACACATGAAACTCTAGTCCCCTTCGAAGTAATCTACTCCGGCTGCAATGCACTTGTTGTACCGTTCCAACAACTTCTGCAAGGCCCCATGGACGTCCTCTTGTGTGAGCGCGTAAAAGACCTTCGTCACAGCCTCTTTCATCTCCTCAATTATTTCATAACGACAGCCTCTGAGCTTAGGGAATAAGCAAAAGTCACAGGGAGTAAGGTGTCGACTATAGGGGGTGAGCAACTATCTTGATGCCAATCTTGGTCAAATAGTCTGTTATAACGATGGAGTTGTGGACTGGTGCATTGTCCTCGTGGAAATGACCCTGATCCGATTTGAAGAGTGCTGGCATCTTCCCTAGGAATCTCTTCCTGAACTCCCTTAAAACCTCAACATAGTAACCCTAACCCTAACCCTTTGGCCAATCAACTCTTGTCTATTGACTTTCTTACTCCTCCCACACCTGTCATCATCCCTCACAGACTTCCTGCCTTCCTTGAATCTCTTATGCCACTCAAAAACTGATGCTCGATTCATGCAAGATGGTCGAAAAGCAGTCTGAAGCATTCCATACGTTTCTGTGACATATTTTCCAAGTTTAAAACAGAATTTTATTGCATATCGTTCTTCTAAAGTGTCCTCACGTCCAGATTGCATTTTTGAAATTCGCCAGTTGTGACAATCAGGCTTTAGTAGGGTGTATTCCAATTGCTGCTGTAGCTGTTCATTTGAAGCTGAAATCATAAAAATTGGTCAATCATCTCATAAGATACATAGCAATAACATAGTGAATTTTCAAGTGTCTATGACAATGTTAAATGCCTATACGAAAAAAGTCTGGACACTTATCGTATGCACCACGTATGTTTAATAATTCCACGTAACCAACAACTTAGAAAAACTTCCCAAATATGTAAGTCTCTCATTAACTTTCATAACTTTTATCAACTCTTTGAACGTGTTGTTCTTACATTCGTTCAAAAAAAAGAAACCACGTATAAATTGGTGCTTGTCGTGTGATAGTTATCGTTGTAGGAAATGGACTCGGCGACCCGAGTTCAAATCCTTGACGAGACATTTGGGAAAAGTACGCATATAACTAAATAAATTGTCGGGCAGATTAGGCGCTTCAACAGATTGTCGGGAATGAAAATTAGGAATTCAAACCAGTTAAAAAATTGACCTTGTGTCACATCCTGCTCTTGGCGAAGGGGTTAGTTTATGCATACATAAAATACTCCTCCTCCTCCTCCTCAAAATGCTATCCCTAATGTCGAACATAGACCCTCAATTTACTTTTTTCACGTTGGACTTATATATAACAACTTATATATATATATATATATATTTGTCGCTGCCTCCCACCAGACAGGACTTGACACAAGGTCAAAAGCCCGAAGCCCAATTAAAGTGGGGATAAAGGGGAAGGGAAGGTCGGGAACGAACCCTGCTAGTCATTGACCCACTAAGTGCAATGTGGGTCCAATAAGTCAAGCAGTATCACGGACCTAAATCTAGATTTGGGCACGTATGCCAGAATATAGCTTGAACTAGACCGTGAGGTCTAGTGCTATACAAGGGGTACATAGGGGTCTGAAAAGCAGCTCGCCCACCCTTCGGCCTTGAATCTGCGATTAGTTTCGATACCCCATCCGACACGAATGCCAGACGACCCAGCTAAAAGGCCAGGTAAGTCTATATATATATATATATATATATATATATATATATATGTGTGTGTGTGTGTGTAAATATTTACTCATTTATTTTAACAATACTGCAACATTTGTTCCTCCATTAACTCAGCATTAACTCTTCTAATATATATATATATATATATATATATATATATATATATATATATATATATATAAACCTAGTCAGATGATCGCATGGGTGAGAAACTGACTCTCACCAAGGACTATTGACAATGTGTCTATGCTACCTTAACTCAGACATATATGCTCTCTCATTGAGCACTCTTCAGTTACAATTATAGCTAATTATAGCATTATATATATATATATTCATGTGAATTCATATTTGTCCTTGTATAGGTACATGAAATAAGCTTTTGAGTAAAGGAATTAAAAAAAAGAAAATAAAGATATGTCCTAATAATATTAAAGACACGCACCCTAATTTTTTTTTTTTTTTCTTTTTGTCTGGGGTGGGTTTTTCAGAAAGACCTGCGGACCGTGGTTTGCTCATGACTGTTCTTAATGAATGATGTCTTGACATATATCATGTAGAAGATTTGTGTCTTTGGGTCAATCACAGACACAAAAGCTTGCGTGACGCAGATTGAAATATTCGAAACATGTGTAGCAAAGGTTAATTAAAACCCTAAATACCAAATTCGAAATCATTTGCGGACCAATTCATTTTAATATATATATATATATATATATATATATATATATATATATATATATGCGCGCGCGCGCGTGTGTGTGTTATCTCAATATAACTCAACTAATAATAAAGTTGTATTCTTCTTTTTTTTTTCAGATTTGAAAATAGTATCCTACTGGAGGTGCCCGTGGTATAATGGTTATCGTCGTTGGAAATGGACACGACGACGCGAGTTCAAATCCTGGACAAGACTGATTGCATTTCACATAGCACTAATACCCCTGGGAAAGGTATGAATCCAATTATTCTCTAAATAGTAGGACAGACTGAATTCTTCAGCCTTGGTTAGGCCACTTGTCTAGGAGAAGGAAAACTCTCTGCTTAAAAATTGACCTTGCGTGATATCTTGCCCGAGTGGAGAGGTTGATAAATATGATAGCAACTATTAATCCTTGATCACAATGCCTTGGACGAAAGAAGAAAAATATTTCGCGTCATTACTCATTTGGAGACAAAATCATTCAAAACTATCTCAAAACAGATGTAACCCATTTATATGATAATGATTTATTACTGAGATAAGAAACTCAAAAAAAGATTGCATGTCCTGGAAGCTGATATTGTAATATATTGACCTCTGACCCGGCCGAGCTGTCAAATAAGAAATGCGCCTGTGTAAATAACAGGTGCATCCGGTCGAAGATATCAGGGGATAACCTTGACTGTGGACGGGTTGAATTGGGTGCGGATGCGACGCTCACTGAAGCAGGTGGACGGCAAATAATTACATAACCCTGTGCAACAGGAAGTTCGAGTTAGTTTGGAGTTTGGAGTCAGTTGTTGCAGTTCGAGGCAGTGAGAACCAGACCCAGCAGAGAGCTGGGGCCTTCAGGGACCCCGGTTGAGCAGCCCAGCAGAACGAGAAAGAAATGCTGCTAAAGACAAAGGAACTGGGGGTCAATATGTTGCAGTCTTTGTTCAGTCTCCAACTCACCTTTCACACATAACCCTTTCGTAGCCCTTTCAAATAAAGTGACAGGTATATTTTTCTAAAGAACTGTGTTTCGTTCGTCATTATTGAGTTGACTATGTTTCCGCGTGTATATGTGTATGGTTGTATATGTATTACGGCTATGCAACAATACAATAACAATTAAAAAAACAACAACATTAATTTGATTTCTCTGGTACAAAGGATGCATTTTTTACAGGACGTGTTCAAAATGTCTGCCAGTGCGCTTGTCTCAGTAATAAATCATTATTATTTTAATGGGTTACATCTATTTTGACTCATCCTGTATATAATCAACTTTAGTATTTACGTATCATGAGAAAACACCCACACCATATATACATATATATATATGTGTGTGTATATATATATATATATGTGTGTATATATGTAACATATTGACCCCGGCCAAGCTGTCAAAATAGGAAATGCACCAGTGTAAATAATAGGTGCATCTATCCGGTCGAGGAATATCAGAATATAACCTTGACCGTAAACGGATTGAATTGAGGGCGAAATTGTGACGCTCGCAGGAAGAGTGTACGTCAGATTATTATATAACTCGGTGCACAGGAAGTTCAATCAGTTAGAGATAAGATGCGGTAGAGAAAACCAGCATCCAGCAGAGGGGGCACTCAGGCCCCCGATTGAGCAGTTGAAGTTCAGATCAGTTGGAGAGAAGATGCTGGACTGAGGAACATGTCCCAAAGAGGCTGGGCCCCCAGGTCCCCGGTTGAGCAGCCCAGGAGAATGGGAAAGAAACGCTGTTATGGCCATAAGAGTGGGGGACAATATGTTGCAGTTCTGTTCCTCTTCCAACTCACCTCTCACACAGTAAAACCTTTAGTAACCCTTTCGAAACCTTTCAAATAAAGTGAGAGGTATATTTTTCTAAAAAAAACTGTGTCGCGCGTCTTTATTGTGTCGTCGTTATGATTCTGCATGCATATGTATATGTGTATGTATAGTTGTTCATGGCTATACAACATATATATGTGTGTATATATATAATTATGCATATATATATATATGTGTGTGTGTGTGTGTGTGTATATATATATACATACACACACACACACACATATATATATATATATAATGTGTGTGTGTGGTTTTTTATAACATTTTTATGGTACACAAATACCAAGGTTGATTATATATATATATATATATATATATATATATGAGCTTGCCCAGTCGGCTGGGTTTGTAGAATACACTGACTGCTTCTCTGCAGAGGAATGAGATCCCCCAATGAGTGTCCAGGCTATGACACGAAACAATCTGATGCTGAGGTTTCAGTAATGATGGAGCTTTGGTGAATGCAGACTTCCCCTTCATTGCGATTGCTCCCAGGTCCACTCTGGCCCGGAATGGTAGCACGTGAAAGTGTCTTATCTATGGGTTAAATAAAACTTAATTGTGTGCTTATGATAAACTGAACTGTTTGAAATAGAACTGTTTTGACATTTAAACTACGTACTTATTCCAAACTGAAGTGTCTGAAATAGAACTGTTTTTAACATTGTAACTGTACTGACGCTAAACTGATTTGTTTGAAATAGAACTGTTTTAATATTTAACTGTATGTAAACGAAAACTATACTTATGCTAAACTGAATTGTTTGAAATAGAACTGTTAATTTGTATTAAACTACATTTGGCATTAAATAACCTACAATGGTTGATATACCATAAAACCCAACCAAACCAAATCATCTATATTTAATATATATGTATAAAGAGGATTTGGCATTAAATAACCTACAATGGTTGATATGCCATAAAACCCAACCAAACCAAATCCTATATATTTGATATATAGGTATAAAGAGGATTTGGCATTAAATAACCTACAATGGTTGATATGCCATAAAACCCAACCAATGGGTTTTTTCATACGAATAGACTTAGAGGATTGGTTATGTAAAAAATCATTGAACCAGACACGCAGGACACTGCTGGAGAAGCAAGTACGAGCTCATAAGTGATGTACTCCTATGGACCCCTGCATATGGCCATGCAAAAGCAGGACGACCAGCTCAAACATACATACAGCGGCTATGTAAAGATACGGGATGTAGCCCTGAAGACCTACCAGAGGCGATGAATGATAGGGAGAAGTGGCGAGAGAGGGTCAGAGATATCCGTGCTAACGGCACGACATGATGATGATGATGATGATATATATATTTTATGAGAACCCTTATATATATATATATAAATGTTATGAGAACCCTTATATATATATATATATATATGTTATGAGAACCCTTATATATATATATATATATATAAATGTTATGAGAACCCTTATATATATATATATATATATATGTTATGAGAACCCTTATATATATATATATGTTATGAGAACCCTTATATATATATAGGGGGGTATTCATAACATTTCTCACGTAACGCACAAGTACTAACCCTGATCCTGAAAATAGGGGTGAAAAGCGAACAGTAACTAATTGATCGTGGACACGTTGCACTTTGAAATTTGCTTTTTAGCGGGAAGTGCCGAATACCTATCAAAAATTTTCCGAATATCAAATTTATCTATAATTAAAAATAAAATAAAAATAAACAAAAAATCTTTCATCTGGCTAAAGACACTATAAATGTTTATTGTGTGAACAAAAAAAAAGGAGAAATAAATGAATAGTCACCCTGACAGACGCACACACCCAGAGCCGTTATTTGCCCTCGGGTAGGTGTTTTCATCTTGAGCTCGCATTTTGTACCCGAGGTGAACTGATAGCGAATTGACACTCAGCTTGCGAATATTTGATCCGGGCGTTGGGAACTTGATACGTTGTTTGTACGATGGACAAAGTAATTTGAGCCGGGTGTGGTACAACGTTCTTTTGTCGTCTAACCTCGTTAAATACACGCACGGGTGCTGGCGCATACCCCTATAGCAAACAGGGGTGAAATCGGGTTAGCAAAAATAACGATATAAACGAAATGAGAGCTAATTGATACCCTAACTTTTGTTCGTATTAAATTGGCGTGTTTTGAGATCACCATCTTAAAAAAGGTTCATAATCTATTCTATGGATTAGTCCTAGCTCCAAAGTTCACGGTAGGATAATTAGTTCTTTTCTTTGGTTTTTTATTTATTTATTTTTATTTCATTTATTTATTCATTTTTTTTTTTTTTTTTTTTTTTTTTTGAGGGACGTCCTGAAAAAATGCCTGGAACACAACAACACCGTTGGATAGAGCAATATTTCTCAACCTTCTCTTCTTGTGGTCCCCATTTTTGCAATTAAAAGAATTTCGGACTCACATAAACACAAAATGAAATTTCATGTAGAAGGAAATATATTTTATTTAAAAAAGTAAAATCTAGTCGACTGGTTGTGTTTTATAGCGCATCAACCCTGGTGTGTTATTTAATGCTAAATCTTTTTTTATACATGTGTATATTAACATCTGATAAAACTAGTTCCCCCATAGATTCATAACTTTGCCAAACAATTCTTCCTCTCACAGCATAACAAACAACTTAAATAAACTCAATATCAAAACTACTTCTTTGCCTTTGAAGACGATCCGCGAATTTATACACTCTAGCCCTCAACATTACATACTTTCAGACGCCGGTGTTTATTGTATCCCTTGTAAGAATTGTAAACTTAAATACATAAGAGACATAAGAATTGGTAACTTAAACAATGCATTATTCCCATACATTTCTCAATCTAATCACAACTTCGATTTCAATTCTGTAAAGATCCTCATTTACATCCATAATAAAAAGAATTTTCGAAGCCGCTGCTATTTCACTCTGTAATTCCCTAAATACTCGTCCTGGCTTTTATAATATTTCTCCTTGCTTGAGAAAATCCATTCTAAATAGCTACAATATATTCCATCTTTAGTTGATATTTTCCGTATATCTCATAATGTTTATGCTTTTTATTCTTCTTTTTGTCTTTATTTTTCTTCCTTTTAACTGGAAATATTTCTCGATAAACAAACGGAACATAAATTCTATACAATATTCCTAATAAGTCAAATGACGTCATTTAAAATACAAATACTGATTGACCAATTAAATGGCCAACTTTTTCTTGTTATACAAATTTTACCCAATTTTTCCCGTATTTTGCATTTTTGAACATCCATCGTTGACTTAACATCGCTCATATCACTCCTCATGGCCCTGATGATGGTTCAGTAGAACCGAAACGTTATAGTGTCGACTTTACTTCTCAATGAATCTCTCCTTCTACTTGGAATGCCTTGTTATCAATTTTTCTCTACATATGTATATTAGATATACATGATTCGAAAACGACTAAAGACCAGTCGGCTGTTGGGTGGGGGCTACAGAATACAGCGACTGCATTTCTTTAGAGGAATAAGACACCCCACCCCACTGCAAGTGTCCTAGAGATGACATTAAACAATCTGAGGGCGAGACTACAGCCTTGGAAATTTGGGAAATGTGGAGTAACCGATTCTTTCCATTGGCCCAGGTCCACTCTGACCCGGAGTGGTAACATCTGATAGGGTCCTACCTATAGATCAAATACCACAAACAATGTGTGCAAACAAATGATTGATGTTAAATTGTGACTGATATATAGCAATACTTCAAACCATTTAACTGTGCAAAAATGAACTTAGGTTCGTTGATATGCCATAAAATTCAACCAAATCAAATCATATATATTTAATATATATGTATAAAGACGATTTGGCATTAAATAACCTACAATAGTTGATATGCCATGAAACCCAACCAAACCAAATCATATATATTTAATATATATGTATAAAGAGGATTTGGCATTAAATAACCTACAATGGTTGATATGCCATAAAACCCAACCAAACCAAATCATATATATTTAATATATATGAATAAAGACGATTTGGCATTAAATAACCTACAATAGTTGATATGCCATGAAACCAAACCAAACCAAATCATATATATTTAATATATATGTATAAAGATGATTTGGCATTAAATAACCTACAATAGTTGATATGCCATGAAACCCAACCAAACCAAATCATATATATTTGATATATATGTATAAAGAGGATTTGGCATTAAATAACCTACAATGGTTGATATGCCATAAAACCCAACCAAACCAAATCATATGTATTTAATATATATGTATAAAGAGGATTTGGCATTAAATAACCTACAATGGTTGATATGCCATAAAACCCAGCCAAACCAACTGAAAACGAATATTTTGTAACTAACATTATTTGTAAACGAGCTTGAGCTCATTTGTTTGCACACTGTTAAATGTTTTCTAGTACAGCAAATGATTAAATAGTTTTATTTTACTTATAGATAAGACCCTAAGGAGTACAACTAATCTAGGTTAGAGTGGACATGAGATTAATGACAATGAATGAGTACTCTGCATTCCCTAAGCCTCCAGAACTGAGAGTCTCACCATCAGATGTACTTTACTGTCATATCCAGTACTCGTTGGGAGGGAGGTCTTCTTCTGAGGTGCAGTCGGCGTTTTCTACAATTGTCCTTTTCCTCCACAACCACATTTGACTGAGCGGGGAAAATGTTGTCATCATCATCATCATCATCTCGTGCCGCCAGCACGGATATCCCTGACCCTCTCTCGCCACTTCTCCCTATCATTCATCGCCTCCGGCAGGTCTTCAGGATTACATCCTGTGTCCTCACATAGTTGCTGTATGTAAGTTCGTGCTGGTCGTCCTGCTTTTGCACATCCATATGTGGGGGTCCATAGGAGTATATCGCTTATGAGCTCGTCCTTGCTTCTCCCGCAGTGTCCCGCGTGTCTGGTTCGTCTAACTTGGATAGTTTTCGTGATGGGGGGCAAGTGTCCGTATAGTTGATGTCTCGTGGGGTGTTGTCGCCAGGACTTGTTCAATACTGCTCTCAACATTCTTGTGTAATTTCCGTCTAGTTTTTTTCTCCGGCCGTTTAGTTAGCGTCCATGTAGTGCATCCATATAGCAGTATCGACACAACCGCTGCCTGGAAGAAACTGCGTTTCATTTTATCGGTTCCTTGCCAATGACTACAACACTGCTCCTGATGTCTACCTATCAACTTATCAAGTAGAACTTGCAATTCTTGTTTCAGCTTCGAGTATATGTCTCCCGTCTTTTCAATCAGCAATAAATTACGTTTTTTTGTGAGGACATCGTTTGCAATAGAACTCCTGGTCCATTTAAAAAAATTTCTCCTGCTCACATGTAGACACCAAAGGGCCCACGTTGAGAATCACTAGGATAGAACTCGTTTTTAGCAAGAAAGCACTTTGTCATAGAGGTGACATCATTGGTTAAAAGTTGGTCAACGAAGCAGAAACGAACGCGCGCAATGCATATGAGAGAGAATCGCTCCTGTTATTAAAAATAAGATAAAAATATAACTGAAAAATCTTTCATTGGGTTGGTATAAATGAACAAACAAATAAAATGATTTAAAATCTCCATGGTGAAAATGGTTGAACTGCGGCCTCGAAATAAGCGGAAAGATATATCCCAGCAGCTAGTTGTTAAATATTACCTCAGCGTTTATTCCACGAGGATGATTTTAGCATTAGATAACCTACGAAGTTTGATATGCCATTAAACAAAAAAACAAATTGAACCCACACCCTCTGACAAAGTAAAATGGATCAAACATCATCACAGCAGTTCTTCAATAAGGATGGTTTATAAGAGAATATATATATATATATATATATATATATGGCCACCTGCCTCCCATCACGAAAACTATCCAAGTTAGACGAACCAGACATGCAGGACACTGCTGGAAAAGCAGGGACGAGCTCATAAGTGATGTACTCCTATGGATCCCCACATATGGCCGGGCAAAAGCAGGACGACCAGCATGAACATACATTCAGCAGCTATGTGAGGATACGAGATGTAGCCTTGAAGACCTGCCAGAGGCGATGAACGATAGGGAAAAGTGGCGAGAGAGGGTCAGGGATATCCGTGCAAGCGGCATGACATCATGATGATTATGATGATGATGATATATATATAATAGATTTATATATTTAATTCCATGGAATTTAGTCTGCGACCCCTGGGTTTTATGAAATTATCATGTTTAATGAAATTTGCATATATATATATATATATATATATATGCGTGTGTGTGTGTGTGTATATAAAATTTTTTTTTTTTTTTAAATACCCTATCCGGTGGCAAAAGCTGCTCGATAGCGCCAGGAGTGGCAGTACCGCCTTGAGCTACCGAAACTGTATTATCACCCTGGTTGGCGGCTGATGAGGCTAGGGTATCGCACGTGCTTCCACACGTTGTATGATGAAAAAAAATATATATATATGCGCGTGTGTGTGTGTGTGTGTGTGTGTGTGTGTGTATATATATATATAGGAAGCACATAAAAATTCTTTGAGGATAATATTAACATATTATTGCAAGTGATTTTTACCATAAAAATGTATTTAAAATCATTTTTAAAATTGATAGATATACTCTCATTCTCAAAAAAGCTAATATTACTCATACTCATACTATTCTAATATATATATATATATATAGTACAATTTAATGGAGACTCAAACTCGGTTAAGTCGTCAAAATAAATTTATTTCGGCGGAGAATATTAAAGAATAATCCATACCTACTGTCCTTGGACACTGACTGGATATTTAAAAAAGAATATGTATATATATATAAATCATCATCATCATCATCATGTTTTTTCTGTTAGCATGGATTTCACTGACTCTCTCTCTCTCTCTCTCTCTCTCTCTCTCGTCATTTTTCTCCATCATCCATCGCTACCGGTAGGTCTTCTAAACAACATCCTGTGTTCGTACAGTGCTGTTCCAGATAAGTTGGTCGTTTTCACACTCGCACATCCGTATGAAGGGGTCCATGGGAGAACGTCGCTTATGAGTTTCTCTTTGCTCCTTCAGCAGTGTCCCACATGTCTTGTTCGTCTTATTTGGATAGTTTATGAGATGGGAGGTAGGTAGCCGTACAGCTGCTGTTTAGTGGGATACTGAGTCCGGGGTTGGTTTAATATGGTTCGTAACATTCTTGTGCAATTGTCGTCTAGCTTTTACTGTATTCGCTTAGTCAGCATCCATGCATGCATGTAGTACATATATGGAATATATATATATATATATATATATATATATATATATGAAATAATAAACATTAACAGTCTCCATAGCGTAAAGGCAAAAATGCTGAACTACAGCCTGGAAGTAAGTCACGTTCGGGCGTTCATTTTCAGACTCATACGACTAGTAAAGGCATGAACCCTCTTATCCCTCCATTTACTACTCCTACAACTACTACTAATAATAAACACTTTAAAATGATAAATTAAACAAAATTATATAAAATAAATTATACAAGAGTGAGTTAAATAATCTGGAATTAGATGGATAGACTGATAGATAAAATTGTTCTGATAGATACATTGATAGATTTACAAGGATAGATAGAGGGATTGATAAGAACAGACTGAGATAGATAGATAGATAGATAGATAGATAGATAGATAGATAGATAGATAAGAACAGACTGAGATAGATAGATAGATAGATAGATAGATAGATAGATAAGAATAGACTGAGATAGATAGATAGATAGAAAGAAAGATCGATAGATAATAACAGACTGAGATAGATAGAAATTTTAGTTCCAAATTTTTTATAACTTCTCCGCTAAAATAAATTTGATTTAATCCTGGAACGTACTTTCTTGAACCTCTTTATCACAGTTCTGTGTGTTTAATTGCGCCATTCACCTTTTGTATCAGAAACGTTGTTCGGCTTCTTCCACGTCATCGTTATGGCTCAGTTCGATTTCATAAAGCATAAAATTTGAAATTAGACAACATTGCATGTTTATTTATGCGTCTTTCAAATCACATTAGGAGAGAAACAATGCACAAATGTGCCAGCGCACCAACTATCGCGACACTACCATCCACAGCGAGTACAGCTTGAACTGTTTCGGTCACGTGATAAGCGTGCCGTCAACTAGCGCAAAACTTTTAACTCACTATTGTGAGTTGGTCAACATTCCTGAACAAGGCGTTGTCAAAATTCTATCTTTGAATCGAACTCTGTTTTACCGCTGTCAACAAAGCATGCGGAACAACAGCAGCTGCTTGCAAAATGAGCTGATCTCTCCTTTGAAGGAGAAAGGGCAAATCTGACATCAATTTCGAAGCCTCGTAACAATGTCAAAATTTTGGATTTTACAAGCACCGAGTGTACTTCAGTTTGGAAAATTTACATAAGACCAAGATACTTGTTCATGGGCTAGCACTTCAATAATATAATTATTACTATACGAAAGTAAATGATCCACAGCAGTGAGCCATGATGATACTATTGCTGCTATTTAGGGAGGAGTCATCATGTCGTGCCGCTAGCACGGATATCCCTGACCCTCTCTCGCCACTTTTCCCTATCGTTCTTCGCCTCTGGCAGGTCTTCTGGGCTACATCCCGTATCCTCACATAGCTGCTGTATGTATGTTCGAGCTGGTCGTCCATAGGAGTACATCACTTATGAGCTCGTCCCTACTCCTCCAGCAGTGTCCTGCGTGCCTGGTTCGTCTAACTTGGATAGTTTACGTGATGGAGGCAGGTGGCCGTATAGTTGGTGCCTTGTGGGGTGTTGCCGCCAGGACTTGTTTAATATTGCTCGCAACATTCTTGTGTAGTTGCCGTCTAGCTTCTTCTCCAGCCGTTTAGTTAGCGTCCAAGTGGTGCATCCATACTGCAGTATCGACACGACCGCTGCCTGGATGAAACTGCGTTTCATTTTATCGGTCAGGTCTGATTTCCATATGACCGATAGCTTATCGATAGCTGTCCATGCCTTCGTTATCCCGTGTCGATGTCTTTTTTTTTTCTTTTGCTTCTATTTAGGAAGGAGTGAATGATTCTAATCAGCATTTTGCATTTATCACTGTCATATGAAGAAAAAATTTTAAAAAAATGTTTACCATGAAAGCAAACCACTCAAAATTATTATTCACTTACACATTGGACGGGAAATTGTTTTTTTCCCTTAGACGGAGAATTGAAAAAAAGTCTTTCACCGACTGTCAGAAATTATTACTCCCCAGGTTCAGCTTTTTTGATAACCAAGTTTTCTATGGCATATCAACCAGTGTGGGTTATTTAATGCCAAATCATATATATATATATATATATATATATACGAGGATCATTAGATAAGTTTCCAGACATTTTTTCGTATGAGCACTTTTATTGATAGTACACACATGAAACTCTAGTCCCCTTCGAAATAATCTCCTCCGGCTGCAATGCACTTATTGTACCGTTCCAACAAATTCTGGAAGGCCCCATGGAGGTCCTCTTGTGTGAGCGTGTCAATGACCTTCGTCACAGCCTCTTTCATCTCCTTAATTGTCTCATAACGACAGCCTCTGAGGGAATAAGCAAAAGTCACAAGAAGCAAGGTTTGGACTACAGGGGGGCTGAGGAACTGTCTTGTTTGCACACAGTTAAATGGTTTCAAGTATTTCTATCAAGCACTAATAATTCAGTTTGATATTAATCATTTGTTTGCACACCGCTAAATGGTTTCAGGTATTCTTATTTAACATAAATTACTTAATTTGATGTTAATAATTTGTTTGCACACAGTTAAACGGTTTTAACTACAGCTATTTAATATTACTAATCCTATTTATCAAACATTCCCATTTGATATAATTAATTTGCATACTGCCACATGGTTTCAAATGACTAATAATAATAATCCTTAGTAAATAATAGAACAGTTCTATTTGATACATAGATGGGACTCTAAGAAGCATAATTAATCCGTGTGAGAGTGGACCTGGGAGTAATGGTAATGATGGGTAACTACATTTCCCAAAAGTCCAGGATAGGCACCTCACCATCAAATGCAGTTTAATGTCATACTCAGGAGACTTTTTTCGGAAGGAGGTTTTTACTTCTTTGCCGAGGTACAGGGTTCCAAAGAAAAATTCGGAATATTCTAAACGAATCTATTATAAAAGATTGGTTTGTTTTGGTTTGTTTTGTTTAATGGTATATCAACCCTTGTTGGTTATTTAATGCCAAAGCCATCTTTCGAGAAGAATAGTAGTGGTACTATTTAAGCCATAGCTGGGAGGATAAGGGGGGTTCATGCCTTTCCCAAGGTTATTTGTCCGAAAGTGAACGTAATTGATAAAAGATTGATTTTAATTTTTTTTAAGATATATTTACCAACCCCTCCGCTCGGGCAGGATAGGACACAAGGTCAATTTTTAAGTGGAGTTTAACGGGTTTGAATTCAGAGTTTTCCTTCTCCTAGACTAGTTGCCTCACCAAGGCTGAAGAACCTAGTCTGCCCTACTATTTACCCATAGCTGGAGGGAGAATATTTGGATTCATACCTTTCCCAAGGGTATTAGTGCTATGTGAAATGCAATCAGTCAGGTCAGGATTTGAACTCGTGTCGCCGTGTCCGTATCCTGCGACGATAACCATTACACCACGGGCACCGCCAATTTTTTTTTAAGATAAACCACAAAATAAGAAGATAGACCCAAAACAGTAAATTTACTCAATATGGCCACCATTTTTTTTTTTTTTTTCAATTATTGTATCAACACGCCTTCGAAACAATTCGCTTACCTTCAAAATAAATTCTTCAGACATTTTATTCCATTCCTCCTCAAAGGCAGTCTTAAGTGAACTAAAATTTAGATGGGAAGTTGCATCTGGTTTGTTTTCTAAAACGCCCCAAATAGTGTAATCAAGGGGGTTATGGTCTGGACATGATGGAGACCAGGAAGAAACTCCAATTATTTCAGAAATGTTTTTTTGGCTTGGTTTCGGCGTTAAGCAATTCGTAGATTCTTTGTTGTTTCTTTTCTTGCTCACTCATATTGGGCTGAATTTTAATGAAAAAGTGCTTGAATAATAGAGCTAACCGTGAAAATTTAGATCTCTCGCTTTTAAAAAAAAAATTGGACTAATCCGACTTAAAACCTTATTTAAAAAATGATTGCATATTTTACTTCCGCACCCAATATATATATATATATATATATATATAGTTTGGGCTTATGTATTCGTGTGTTTTTATATATATATATATTTGTATATTTATATATATATATATAGTATACATGTGTATATATGCATGTGCATATATATATATAGGTTTTGTTTTGTTTTGTTTTGTTTGGTTTGGTTTGGTTTGGTTTTATGGCATATCAACCATTGTAGGTGATTTAATACCAAATCCATGTTTATACATGAAAACAGTTCTATTTCAAACAATTCACTTTTGCATTAGTACAGGTTTTTTCTTGTTTACACACAGTTAAATCAAAAAACAGTTCTATTTCAAGCAAGTTTATCAGTAGTTGGCAGTTTTGTTCTATTTGACTCGTAGAGAGGACCTTATCCAGTGCTACCACTCCGGGGCAGAGTAGACCTGGGCGCGATGACAATGAAGGGGTTTTGGGCATTCCCCAAAGTTCCGGCTTTATTGAAGCCTCACTATCAGATTGTTTTGTGTCATTTCCGGAAAATTGGTTTGAGGAGTCTTACTCCTTTAAAGAGAAGCAGTTGGTGTATTCTACAACCCCAGCCGACTGGGTCAAACAGCTTTTTTGTAGCTAGCTAGATAAATCGATTTGTGTCTATGTTAAATTTACGTATATATATATATACATATATATATATATATATATTTAATATGTATATATATGTGTATGTTTGTGTACATATATAAGCGAGGGTCATACAATAAAAAAGAGATTTTTTAATGCAAAATCAGTTTTTTGTTTGTTTGTTTTTGTCTTTTTGTCATTTATCTGACTTCCTATAAAGTTAGTTTGATATGGGGTTATTTCATAAGGAAAGTGATACGTACGAATCAAAAATCATAACCATTACAAAAAAATGTCTGATCCCTTCGGCATTTCCCCTTTTAGGGTAGCAATCTGTTGGGTATCACCTACCTTTTCAGCATAATGAGCTGTTCCATCTGCCATATATGGCAGTAGCGGAGATCAGCCTGGGAAGAATTAGCCTACGAGTCAGACCAGAAGAGCCGTTCCTATTGTTGAAGTATATCATTACTCTATCACTAATTCTATGTTCTTATTACTAACAGTCTCTCTCTCTCTCTATATATATATATATATATCCTTACTCTATCACTAATCCTATGTTCTTATTACTAACAGTCTCTCTCTCTCTCTCTCTCTCTCTCTCTCTCTCTCTCTCTCTCTCTCTCTCTCTCTCTTGTAAATATAACTATTTTCCTCACATATCGTGGTTTGTCTTATTATTACTACTACTTGTGTTCACTAACCAGAATACAACACAATCTATAAACTTAATCATACTAAGTATATATATATATATATAGGGTGGATCAAGATGATCTGACACATTTGTAGGTTTAATAATGCAAATTAGAAAAAAAATTAAAAGGGGTTTTTATTTTCCTAATGTATTATTTTATGCATAATTGGAAATTCTGTATTGTATAGAATTCGTTTATCGAAAAAATTATCTTATTCTTGTTATTGGAATCTTACTATCAGATGCATTTTAACGTCATATCTAGGACACTAATTTGGGAAGTAGGTTTTTACTCCTCTGCAGAGAGGCAGTCTGTGTATTCTACATCCCCAGCTAACAGGGGAGTCATTTTCTCTTTCTCTGCAAAGGGACAGTCTGTGTATTCTACATCCCCAGCTGACAGGGGAGTCATTTTCTCTTTCTCTGCAGAGGGACAGTCTGTGTATTCTACAACCCCAGCTGACAAGGGAGTCATTTTCTCTTTCTCTGCAGAGGGACAGTCTGTGTATTCTACAACCCCAGCTGACAAGGGAGTCATTTTCTCTTTCTCTGCAAAGGGACAGTCTGTGTATTCTACATCCCCAGCTGACAAGGGAGTCATTTTCTCTTTCTCTGCAGAGGGACAGTCTGTTTATTCTACAACTCTAGCTAACAGGGGAGTCATTTTCTCTTTCTCTGCAGAGAGACAGTCTGTGTATTCTACAACCCCAGCTGACAGGGAAGTCATTTTCTCTTTGTCTGCAGAGGGACAGTCTGTGTATTCTACAACCGCAGCTGACAAGGGAGTCATTTTCTCTTTCTCTGCAGAGGGACAGTCTGTGTATTCTACATCCCCAGCTGACTGGGGAGTCATTTTCTCTTTCACTGCAGGGGGATAGTCTGTGTATTCTACAGCTATAACCGGCAGAGTGTCATTTTCTCTTTCTCTGTAGAGGGATAGCCTGTGTATTCTACAGTCATAGAAAGAGGTGAAGTCTGATAAAACAGCTCATTAATGGCATATCAACTTTCGTGGGTTATTTAATGCCAAAATCATCCTTTTAGAAGATCCGTAGTGGTACTATTTAACCTATAACTGGATTGATTAGCTTGTTCTTGCCAATCCCAGGCTTATTAATCCGAGAATGAACGTAATAGCCAAACTGGCGATAAAATCTGCTTACTATAATATCGTAGTCCTGTGCGTTAACCTCTTCGCCACGGGGGCTTCACCTCATCATTTAACAACAAACCTCTGAAATTAACAAACCCGTTCACATGTCTCCGTAGCCAAACGATGTTAACATATATATCGGTAAGAGATGGATAGATTAATGCCCTCATAGAAATCCGTTCTCTTGAAAAATAGAAATTCTTCCAAGTTGTAGCTGTGTAAGTGCTACTGTATGGTTGTACCACTTTGACTTTAAATAATCGCTTGGAGAGAAAAAAAAATCTCGATACGTTGTACACAAGGATGCTTCGTGCAGTTTTTCTAAATAAAAATCAGATTTTTGTGTCACGAGCATCGCGGATCAGTCAAAAAATCTAGTTTCCTTCAGGGTGATTCGGAAATGCTTGTGTACCGATTAGGTTGGGTTTAGTGAGGCACAAAATTATTATCGTAACGAAAAAATAGCAAGAAGTTGAGATTTTCATTGCTTTTAGTTTTTATAGTTCTTTGCTGGTCAGCATTCGAGCACTTTTTGATTTATCAAACACTTTTTAAACGATTGTTTATTCTCGTCTATTTACTTTCCTTCTATCTCTCTCTCTCTCTCTCTCTCACACACACACACACACACATATATATGGGGGTGGGGATTTATCTGACTTCCTTCAAAGTTAGTTTAATAGGGGGTTATTTCATAATGAAGGGACACACACAAATCAAAACTCATGAATTATTATCTCAAAAAATGCTTGATCCCTTGGGCATTTCCCTGTTTAGGGGAGCAATCTATAAACTTAGCCTTACTAAGTATCCGATAATCGTAGAACTTGGGTGAAAAGTCACGTGGACAACTTCGACGTACCCGAGCAAAAGAATATATGATGAGACCCTCAAAAACAGCGGAATCCAAGGTAGACTGGACTATGTGAGCCCAGTGAACTCCGGCTCTAATGGAAGAAGTGATAGAGGTGGAGTCATCTGATGAGACGAGGAGTATAATAATACTGTTCACCGAAATAAATTTACTATGACAAGTTAACCAGGTTTTAATTTTCTTCTAATTGCATTATATATATATATATATGATTATATACAAAAACTGCCGCAAAAGAAGCAGTTTTGCTTCCAATAAAGTCTTCATCAGGTGATGACCCTGGGTTCAGGCATGGTTTCGGGGTCGAAGAATCATTACCACTAACCCAGGGCACCCAAGCAGTATCTCACAAATATATATGAATTATACTATGTATATTTTGGCAGCATTTCTTCGTTGATACAAATTTCATTAAACATGTTAGATATTTTATGTCTACATATCTTCTTCTGGATCCGTTCGAATTCCTGTATTACTTTTATCGTATTCAGAAGGAATTGATTTATGTATTGTCCATAGTTGTATGTATCCCTAGTACTTTCTGCCCGACTTTGGGCCATCATCAGGGGAGGATGTATTACAAAAGTGATGTAACTTTTGTTTTAGTATATTACCACTATGTAAGAGCGTCTTTACCGTTGAAGATTATGGCGTTTGCTTTTAAATGGAATTCTATAATTAGTGTCAGTAGCTAAAGACATTTAAGTACATTAGCACTGGATTAAAAATTAATTCTATTAAGTGCAGGTTGCATGTTTCTAATATGTAGTGCTTTGAGAATCTGTAGTTTTTGTTTATTATTTTGATGTTCTAATATTGTTGTGTTGTCGGTGAGAATTTTCCGTAATTGTGTTGTTGGGCATGAATGTTATTTTAAATGCTGAGCTATTGAACTTGTATCAGAAAGGTGCATTGTAAGTCTCCTCGAGGTTAAACCAACATATATATATATAGATAGATATAGTCATCCACTGACAGATCTGTTTCGTTCTACCAGAACTCATCAGTGTGGCTAGACAGTAGCTTCCTGTAGCTGGGATCGAAACCCGGTTGACTCAAACGCCAAGCCAAAGCTTCTAACGATTCAGCCACGAGGAGACATTAGCTACGAAGTAAATTTTAGACGGTTATGAATCACAATTACTATTGTTTACATACATCCGTTCAACGGTTGCCGAGACCTCAATTCATCTACGAAGAGGCTTGCAATGAGCGCTAATGGCAACACGATTACTTCTTCGCCAGAGAACTCAAACCCACGGGGGTAGGGGAGTATATATATATATATATATATATGCTGAATGGGTCAAAATGTTCCGACACATTTGTAGTTTCAATAAAAGCAAATTAGAATAAATAATGAAAATAGTGGTTTTATTTTCCAAATGTACATATGAGACCATTTTGTTTTATTTCATTTTAAAAATTAGATCAGTCAAATGTTTGTTGCTATTGTCAACACGATGACAAAGACGTTCACGAAAATTGTCCATAACTCAACGGATGATTTTATGTAGAATGACAACAATTTCATTTCAATTAAAATTTAGTAGCTCTAAAGTTAGTAACCCATCATAAAATTGTGCTTTGAGTATATAAAGATTCATGTCTAACAAGCCCAAAGTGCACACGGAATGCTCTTTGCGTTGCAGTTACTGACTTGTCCTTGATAAACGTGTAATATAATAGCCGAGGGATTTCGGTTCATGCCTTTGGGTTTAGTTAGGCTGAGAACCTTTCGGCTCAGCACATGGGTTAGTTAGGTGCAAACATTGATGCAGGTGTTAACGCTGGCGCGCGCGGGCGGACGAAGGTGTCACTCAGAGATGTCACAATAGTCCGAAATGAAACGGGTGACGGAGTGCGAGTGACGTCACGCACCGGAAGCGCGCAGCGGTTTGTGGAGAATTGAAAGAAAGTTTGGAGATTTGAAAACTAGACGCCGAACGAGGAGGTGCGACTTTTGGGGCTCGCTGAGGCGAGACGAATTTGTGCGCCATGGGTGTCGCACGAGATAAGGGCCAGATGAAGAAGCAAGCATAAAAAGATTGTGTCACTCTCCTTATGTCGAAACCTTTAACTCAAAGTTAATAAAAAGGTTTCGTACCTGAACAAGAAGTCGTTACGTGTTTTCGAATCTCGAGATTCCTATGTTCTTTATATGTTCTATTATGAACATTATATGTCTATTTCGCACATGGCGTTAATTGTAGCTATGTAACAAACGTTTCTACTATGAAACCGAGATACTGACCTGTCCAATCTATATGGGTAACCTGAAACGAAATAAAACAAAATGTCATCTTATATACCTTTGGAAAATTAAAACACTTTTCATTATTTATTCTAAATACTGCTGTCGATACTGCTGTATGGATGCACTACTTGGACGCTAACTAAACGGCTGGTGAAGAAGCTGGACGGCAATTACACAAGAATGTTACGAGCAATATTGAACAAGTCCTGGCGGCAACAACCCACAAGGCACCAACTATACGGCCACCTGCCTCCCATCACTATCCAACTATCCAAGTTAGACGAACCAGACATGCAGAACACTGCTGGAGAAGTAGGGACGAGCTCATAAGTGATGTACTCCTTTGGACCCCGACATATGGCCGGGCAAAAGCAGGACGACCAGCTTGAACATACATACAGCAGCTCTGTGAGGATACGGGATGTAGTCCTGAAGACCTGCTGGAAACGATGAACGATTGGGAGAAGTGGCGAGAGAGGGTCAGGGATATCCGTGCTAGCGCCACGACATGATGATGATGACTTTTATTAAACCTAAAAATATGTCTGATCATTTTGACCCACCCTATATATATATATATATATATAGTATCCCTCATATATATAAAAAAAAGTACAAATATGAAAAAAAAGGTATTCAGGGAATTTTATTCATAGTTGAATTATTTGCCAAAGTTAAACGTTGCGGGTTTTTTTATATTAAACCTTCATCAGAAAGTTTAAATGTGATGCTACATCTTGTGAATTTTATTTAAATTAATATTTTTAGTTTGTTAAATGAAACAAAAGAATGAGAAAATCTTAAACATTCGATTTCCGTTGGTGGCTTTATTTTTTAAAACTAATGTAATTAGCGTTCGAAATTTATTTTGTAGACGTAACATATTTCTTTTTAAAAATGTGTTCACAACATATTAGTCTATCTATCTATATATATATACATATATATATAGGCTTCTATCTCATTCTGTTTATATCTTTCAATTTTAATCATTTCATACATATATATATATATTAGTAATCGGCAAAATCATTTTATAGTAGTTCCCCATTTGTGTTCACAGGGCCTGCGCGTAACCCCCTGCACCCCTCGACCGGAGGGGGAACAAGCCTACTTGAGGGTCCTGAAAGTGTGAGTTTCATAATTTTCTATAAATACTTTATGAAAATTGACATGTAGAAGAGTTGGGGCCTTATATAAAAAAAATCAGGGGGTCTTATCAGAGATTGGGGGAGCATGAGGCCCAATCCCTAGCTCTGTGTGTTCATATCATCATCCACTTTCATAAAATAACTGTATTCCTCCTCAAAGTCCTTAAGAACCCCTGCCCAACATTCTGCTTCTATAGCGGCCCAACCATTCCCCAAAAAAAAACTTTCTGGAACCGAATGTTATTAAAATGATTTTGATAGGGCAAATTCTCTCACCCGTGCGACAAGTACCCCTACCGAAAATGACATCAGTCATTCTGTCAAAATGTATCGCTTTGAATAGAGATTAGACATTGCTGAGGTTTTTTTTCTCAACCCTGTTTTTCTAAGATCCACGAAGTAATTTGACGGTCAATTCGTCCTTTTCCTGTGTTCGTTTTCAGAAAACTACAGATGAAGGTCCTTATTGGTTTCGTGATTAGCTTATTCGTGAGAGTCCTTACAAATAAAAAAAAATTAAAAAAAAAAAAAAAGAACAGCTTTCAGATTGTATTCAAGCGATGAAGATATCTTGATTTGATATATCAGAAAAAGCCTCAGCTCGGTGAGATAGATTGAAGTTATTCTTTCATCTTAGACGGGACGTTGTTCTTATCTTTTTTTTTTTTTTAATCTTCATTACTAATAGTACGAAATATTAAAAAAAAAAAAGACGATCGAACTAATTGGCGTTTAAGATCTGTCACTAAAAGGATGGAGGTACCAAAAGGGAGTGACTTTGCCTTGCTCCACCCCCAGGGAATGTGATGTGAACAAGTATGTCCATGAAACAATCATCATAATTATCATCATCAATCGTGCTGATTTCGCGGAGTTTCTTCCGACATGAAATTGTGAAAATTCTTTGGGTAAATTAGAATGGCTTTCGGAGAAATCGATCCACAACTTCACCGATCCTGGCTATCCATGGATTAATCGAAGGAGTACGTGCAAAAAATCTCGAGACAACGTAATTGTTCGTAGATTTCTCTAAAACATTTGATTCCATACTCAGAGGAAAGATAAGACAATTACAACTTGCATATGATCTTCGCCAAAGAAACTGTTGCCGCTATGAAACTGATATATCCCTAGGGGAATATAATCAGTATAAATGAGACTCAACACGAAGTGTAAGTATAACAAGTTTATTGTACGAAAGTATAACTTAACAAATAATATCTTGACACTCGATCGTATCTTGAATGCCAGCGTCGTTACTCTCACTTTCCCCTTGGTTACCGCTTGCTAGCGTCTTTTATCGACTGAGTAATCCATTCTCAGAGGGTGTCAGAATCTTCCACTATATCAACAGTCAAAAAAGATATTATTAACTATTGCACTATCACCAATAAATAACTACACCCCTAACAATTTTTTAAATAAAAACATCAATTTCTTCTAAACCAAAGATAGCAGGATTTTATTATTTCTACAATCTAATTATACAATCAAAACGGATATTATTAACTACGAGGTGCATTCAATAAGTTCCAGACTGTTTTGTACAGGCATTTAAAATTATGGTAGACTCTTGAAAATTCACTATGTTATTGCTATATATCTTATGAGATGACTGACCAATTTTTATGATTTCAGCTTCAAATGAACAGCTACAGCTGCAATTGGAATACACCCTACTAAAGCCTGATTGTCATAGCTGGTGATTTTATTATTTCTACTCAAACATTATACAATCAAAACAGATATTATTAACTATTACACTATCACCCATGAATAACTAGACCCCTAACAGTTATTTAAATATAAACGTTCATTTTCTTCTAAACCAAAGATAGCAGGATTTTATTATTTCTACTCCAACATTATACAATCAAAACAGATATTATTAACTATTACACTATCACCCATAAATGACAACATCTCAAACAATCTTTTTATAAAAAGTTCATTTTCTTCTAAAGCAAAAATACCAGGATTTTATTATTTCTTGTGAAAACATCAAACTAAACAGATATAATTAGGTAATATTTATTACCAAATTTCACAGCATTGAAAATGTCATCAAATATATTAATATTCATCAGTTTTTGATTTCATAACAGATATTATCAACTATTACACAATCACCCATGAATAAGTACACCTCTAACAATTTTTAAAATAAAAAGTTCATTTTCTTCTAAAGCAAAGATAGAAGGGTTTTATAATTTCTACTCGAACATTATACAATCAAAACAGATATTAACTATTACACTCTCACCCATGAATAACTAGACCCCTAACAGTTATTTAAATATAAACTTCATTTTCATTGAAACCAAAGTTAGTAGAGTTTTATTATTTTTACGAGAACATTATACAATTCCTGGGGGAATATAATCAGTATGAATGAGACTCAACACGAAGTGTAAGTATAACAAGTTTATTGTACGAAAGTACAACCTAACAAATAATATCTTGACACTCGATTGTATCTTGAATGCCAGAGTGACTAATCTCGCTTCGGTATTTGTCATCCGTCCCACCACCGGATAAGTATGGCACAAGGCCGTATTTTAGGTGGGTCCGGTCGCAGGGCCGTAGTCCACACGCGTCCAGCATTGTCAAAAATACCTTCGGTCGCGTCGGCATTCCCCTTATTAGGGGCGCCTCCGGCGCCAGGCAATAAACCTAAACCCTCGTTAGGTGGTAAAAGCCTAGCGGTATGGCCCCCTGAAGTCGGAAGAAATCTCCAGTGCCGAGGCACACCCGGCCAGATCCGTGCCGAAGCGAACATAGCCCGCCAGGTGTGACCCAACAACTGAAGAGGTGAAGCGGAAACCGCTTCCGTGGCAACTCTCGCTTCCCATTGGTTACCGCTTTCTGGGGGTTTTATTATGACACTTGTGATTGTCACATCCCCTGCGCGCGAGCGTGAACACCCGCACTAATAGCCGAATAATTCAAAGTCCAACCAAACCGAATGATAAGATATGATTAACGAAAATAATTAAATAAAAGAAATCATTCCGTAATTATAAAACAATAAATTCTTCGATGACAAATTTTGATTTTATTTTATTCTAATTTATTTTTTTAATTTCTTTTTCAATATTTTTTTTATCTTAGTTTTGTTTATTTGTTTAACGCTGTTGAGGAACTAAATATAATTATCTCCCTTTTTTCAGGGGGGGGGAGTTATGAGCGGAGCTTCCGAGAATCACGTGACTGTTGGTTAAGTGCATTTCGAGAGGCGAAATTTAACACTTTTTGTTGCATATATTGTTATTTGTCTTCCAGCCCACCAACGGGATGAGTATGGCACAAGGACTTTTTAAGATGAGTCCGAGCGCAAGGCCGTAGCTCACACGCGCCCGACATTTTCGAAAATACCTCGGGCCCCATCGGCATTCCCCTTAAAAAGGGCGCCTCAGGCAATTAACCTAACCCGTCCGAAGAGGGTTAAAGCCTGGGGGGACGGCCCCTTGGGGCCAGAAGGATCTTCAGTGATGAAACACACCCGACCGGAACGGTGCAGTTCACAACACGGGCTGCCGAAATTTGACCCAAGCAACTGGAGAGGCGCACCAATTACGTGGGTTAGAACCCCTCTCTTTCGTCTCCGCTTTTCGAACAGCACGTGCGTGCAAATTACCCCTATGTGAACCTTTTCCCAACACCAGAAAAATGTAAGTTTTTAACCGCTGTTATCAGCATGACTTGTTCTGTGGAACGGCTTTTGTACCGATTTTTATAGTTTGAGACAGTTTTTCATATTTCATAATTATGGTACTGTATATGTGTATAAAATGTAAGTCGTTATAGTCTAAATGGACTTTGTTTTTCCTTACCGAAATATTCTGTTGAATACACTGACTGCACCACTGCAGAGGGGTAAGACCCCCCCCCAACGAGTGTCCTGGATATGACACTAAACAATCTGATGGTGAGATTCCAGCAGTGCTTGAGCTTTGGGGGATGTGGAGTACCCCTTTATTGCCATTGCTCCCAGGTCTACTCTGGGCCGGAGTGGTAGCACCTGATAGGGCCCTATCTATGGGTTAAATAGAACTAACAGCATACTGATGCTAAACTGAATTGTTTGAATAAAATGAATCGCTTGAAATAGAAATGTTTTTGACAATTAAACCGTACTTACATTTAAACTGCGTGCTCATGCTTAACTGAATTATTTGAAATAGAACTGTTTTTCGACATTAAAATTGTATTTACACTTAACTGAATTGTTACATATAACTTCTTGAATAGTTTGAAATAGAAATGTTTTTGACAATTAAACTGTGTAGTTATACTAAACCGAATTGTTTTAGAAAGAACAGATTATTAACATAAAAGTGGACTTGGCGTTGAGTAACCTACAAGGGTTGATATGCCTTAAAACCGAAGAAACCAACCAAGAAACCAACGAAATATTCTGTGTAACGTGACCATTTAGAAAGCCGAATGCATTATAGGAAAAACCTGGTGGTAGTTTCAATGAATACCAGATTTTCATAAATTCCTATAACGATATTCCTCCTGACGATTTATTCAATGCAATTGTATATATTTAATTACTTATTTTTTCAACGTTCCATCAAATCCATTTTTTTTAATCATGCATCTTATTTGACTATACTAATAATTTGTTGGCACCGTTATAAAGTATTAAGTTTTCTCATCTAACATAAATAATTCTATGATTTCATTTAAGTATTTCGATTTCATGATAGTCATTTTCTTGCTCACAGTTATATGCTTTCAAGTAACGCATAATAATAATAATAATAATAATAATAATAATCCTTAGTAAACAATTAGAGCTTTTAGTAACTATTCTTAATACAAATAATTTACAGTTATATGCCTTCAAGTAACTAATAATAATAATAATCCTTAGTAAACAATTAGAGCTTCAAGTAACTATTCTTAATACAAATAATTTACAGTTATATGCTTTCAAGTAACTAATAATAATAATAATCCTTAGTAAACAATTAGAGCTTCAAGTAACTATTCTTAATACAAATAATTTACAGTTATATGCCTTCAAGTAACTAATAATAATAATAATCCTTAGTAAACAATTAGAGCTTCAAGTAACCATTCTTAATACCAAGAATTTACAGTTATATGCTTTCAAGTAACTAATAATAATAATAATCCTTAGTAAACAATTAGAGCTTCAAGTAACTATTCTTAATACAAATAATTTACAGTTATATGCTTTCAAGTAACTAATAATAATAATAATCCTTAGTAAACAATTAGAGCTTCAAGTAACTATTCTTAATACAAATAATTTACAGTTATATGCCTTCAAGTAACTAATAATAATAATAATCCTTAGTAAACAATTAGAGCTTCAAGTAACTATTCTTAATACAAATAATTTACAGTTATATGCCTTCAAGTAACTAATAATAATAATAATCCTTAGTAAACAATTAGAGCTTCAAGTTACTATTCTTAATACAAATAATTTACAGTTATATGCCTTCAAGTAACTAATAATAATAATAATCCTTAGTAAACAATTAGAGCTTCAAGTTACTATTCTTAATACAAATAATTTACAGTTATATGCCTTCAAGTAACTAATAATAATAATAATCCTTAGTAAACAATTAGAGCTTCAAGTAACTATTCTTAATACAAATAATTTACAGTTATATGCTTTCAAGTAACTAATAATAATAATAATAATCCTTAGTAAACAATTAGAGCTTCAAGTTACTATTCTTAATACAAATAATTTACAGTTATATGCCTTCAAGTAACTAATAATAATAATAATCCTTAGTAAACAATTAGAGCTTCAAGTAACTATTCTTAATACAAATAATTTACAGTTATATGCTTTCAAGTAACTAATAATAATAATAATCCTTAGTAAACAATTAGAGCTTCAAGTAACTATTCTTAATACAAATAATTTACAGTTATATGCTTTCAAGTAACTAATAATAATAATAATAATCCTTAGTAAACAATTAGAGCTTCATGTAACTATTCTTAATACAAATAATTTACAGTTAAATGCTTTCAAATAACTAATAATAATAATGATAATCCTTATCAAAAGTTTGGATCAGTTTAACCTCTCCTCCACCTCTGTAATAACTAGTACAACTATTGACATTAAATAACCCACGAAGGTTTATATGCCATTAAAACAAATAAACCAAACTAACAATAATAATTCCTTCTAATAAAACTCATTTGTTTGCGCAGTTACATGGAGTCATGTATTCTTCCCCATCAAACTTTCCAATCGGCCGGCCCTTAAAATACACCGACTGCATCACTGCAGAGGAGAAGGAACCCCACCACCACCACCAACGAGTGTCCTGAATATTATACTGAACAATCTGATGGTGAAGTTCTAGTAATGCTGGAGCTTTTAGGAATGCTATCACTACCAGGTCCATTCTGACCCGGAGTGGTAGTACCTGATAGGGTCTTATCAAGGGTCAAATAGAACTAAACTGCGTACTTATGCTTAACTGAATTGTTTGAAATGGAACTGTTTTTGTATGCTAAACTGAATTGTTAGATATAGAACTGTTTTGAAATTTAAACTTTGTACTTATACTAAACTGAATTGTTTGAAATAGAACTGTTTATAAGAATAAAAATGGATTTGGCATTAAATAACCTACAATGGTTGATATGCCATAAAACCAAGCCAAACTAAACCAAATCTTCATTGTTTAGAACATTCCAAGTCCACGTTTTTAACTCGCCTCAATTTCCTGTAAATGTAGCGTCGGTTGAGGCATAAGTACCTAGCAAGGACAGGTATGCGTCGTGGTCGCTCAGGCGGATGACGCAAAGGTTGATATAGCAAAACAACACATGCACTTTAATTATTTTCTTTTCGTTTTATAGGTGGCTTGCTACAGTTATCCGGTAAGTTATGGAAAGACTGGCGAATATTTTCTATTTAAAAGGGCGTGGAATCACTGGACAAAACTTAGGCCCCACTACCCTCCTCGTGGTCCACTTGAATCCTCCCGTTCAAACCAGAATCACCGTTTTACTTCTGCCTATCGTGTCGGAGAAGGAACATATCTGTTTCCGGTGTTTCCGCACCTTCGCAAAAGATTTGAAACCCCCAGTTTTATCAAGTCATTTTTTAATTATCGTAGTCATTCTCTAGTGACTGGCTGACCTACAATAAGTGTTTTGGCCTGACTCACTCAGGGATCAACCTGATGTTCATAGACTCTCTGCTTTTTCTTATTTATTTATTTATTTACAATTTCAGTTTTCTATGAGCTTTTCAATTATGTTACATAAGAATCCCTTGCTTCCACCAAATCCGTCATACCCTCATTCAGGCTGGTCTCGGGTGGGTGGTATCAGGCGTTTGGTCTTGTCCCACGGTTCGTTCTCCCCAGAATCCATTTTTATTTTTATAAACAGTTCTATTTCAAACAATTCAGTTTAGCATAAGTACAAAGTTTAAATGTCAAAAACAGTTCTATTTCAAACAATTCAGTTTAGCATACAAAAACAGTTTCATTTCAAACAATTCAGTTAAGCATAATGTCTAATGATATCCTGTTTTGCAGGGCTGGGTTCATGACTTGGCACCTGAGGCGCTTCATTATGGGGAATGCCGCTCTTGAGACTCGATTCGTGCGTTGCTCTATTCTATCAAATGACTGTGTCAAATACTGGCTTGATGGGGCGTCAGTTAAATACACCCTGTGCTTCCAACTTGATGGCAACCCAACCTCATCACACTCACCCAGCAAGTAGTGAGCATATTTGGGACTACACGACGCCAAAAGACATGTAAAGAGTATGCTGCGTTGGCAACTGTCAAATCATTATTTTGTCGACCATTTCACGCAATTTTATTTATTATGATTGTTACCGTGTTAATATAGCTGAAGTTTGTTTTTTTTGCTTTTTGTTTGTTTGTTTTTTTTTAGTGGGGGGGTTAAAGATCGCTGCCCCAGGCTATCCTAAGTTTAGCTTTGTGGCCCCGAATTAAAAAGTTTTGGGACCCCTGACCTAAATTGTTTGTCTTACTATCAGAATCATTTTAAAATCAAAAGCCGATTTTAACTTTGTTCTTCAGTTCGTGATGATATTAACCCTACAAAATTATCACTCAGTTACAAATAAGACAGGAAATTGCTTTATTCAGTTAAGCTAATGATATCCTGTTTTGCAGGGCTGAGTTCATGGCTTGGCACCTGAGACGCTTCATTATGGGGAATGCCGAAGAGACCAAGAATTTCTAAGTTTAGCTTTGTGGCTCCGAATTAAAAAGTTTTAGGACCCCTGACCTAAATTGTTTGTCTTACTATCAGAATCATTTTAAAATCAAAAGCCGATTTTAACTTTGTTCTTCAGTTCGTGATGATATTAACCCTACAAAATTATCACTCAGTTACAAATAAGACTGGAAATTGCTTTATTCAGTTAAGCTAATCTGATGAGGGCCCTTAATAGAGAAGCAAATCAAGTTTAAATGACCAGCACTACTTGAAAAGGTTCATCTTTAAAAACCAGGCAAATAATTTAAATTGATATGGCATTCAAGTAGCTAGTACATATAATTTGTCAAGTTGGATGGTTTCAAGTATTCATATCTAATACTAACAATTATATGGTTTTTAACTGCGGGGATAAATTTCTGCTTCGGTTATTTGTATTTCAAACCCTAATAATATCAAGACTTTGGACCTTTTTCGAAGGATTATTCCTTTATCATCTCGGTGAGCCAGGAATACACAAACTACATCTTCTGCTCACACACCGAAAGAAGCGTCCTGGGTATGACATTAATCTGAATGTTGTAGAGTTTGGTTATAAATGTCTAATAATATTCGTTTTCATTGGTGCACTTATGTATAGGTGATAAAATAAGATTGGTTGGTTTCTTGCTTTCTTGCTTTTTTTTTTTTTTTTTCTTACGGTATATCAAGGGGTGAAGACAGAAAGAAATAAACCCATTTGTATCAGAAACGAGCGAGTCCACCTCTCCATATTGTTATTAATGATATCATGGCTTTGACATTGAATGACCCAGGAAGGTTTACATGCTATTAAAGCAAATAAACGACACTAACAATAATAACTGCATATAATAATAATTATCTGCTTGCACAGTTATATAGTGCCGTGTATTCCCTCACCATGAAACTGCCCAATCGGCTGGGCCTGCAGAATAAACCGACTGCATCACTGCATAGGAGTAAGAACAAGAACGAGTGTCCCAGATATGACACTAAACAATCTGATGCTGAGGTTCTAGTGATGCTGGAGCTTCGGGGAATGCGGAGTACCTCTTCCTGGCAATCGCTCCCAGATCTACTCTGGCCCGGAGTGGTAGCACCTGATAGGGTCCTATCTATGGGTCAAATAGAACTAAACTGCGTACTTATGCTTAACCGAATTTTTTGAAATGGAACTGTTTTAGTATGCTAAACGGAATTGATTGAAATAGAACTGTTTTTTGACATTGAACCAGTGTTCTTATGCTGCACTGAATTGTTTGAAATAGAAATGTTTTTGACAATGAAAATTCGTACCTATACTAAACTGAATTGTTTGAAATAGAACTGTTTTTAAGTATAAAAATGGATTTGGCAATAAATAACCTACAATGGTTGATATGCCATAAAACCATAACATTTCTGCTGTGGCTCCAATAGATATCATCTTAGTTTTTAATTGATTTATTGATTCATTGATTTGGGTTTTATGGCATATCAACTTTTAAAGATTATCTAATGCCAGATCCTGTTTATACTCATATGTGGTTAGTTAGCTGGTTTATTTTACAGTGTATTAACCCTTTTCAGGTCATTTAACACCGAATTAAATCATTTTTATAAAAGTTTCAAACAATTCCGTTTAATATAAGTATAGTTACTTTGTTTACACTAAGTTGAATGTCAAAACAGTTCTATTTCAAAACAATTCTTTCCCTCTGCAGAGATCCAGTCGGTGTATTCTACAGCCCCAGCAGACTGGGCTGGGATTGTTTAGTGTCATATTCAGGACACTCGTTCGAGGAGTCTTACCCCTCTGCAGAGATCCAGTCGGTGTATTCTACAGCACGAGCCGACTGGGCTGGGATTGTTTAGCGTCATATCAGGACACTCGTTCGAGGAGTCTTACCCCTCTGTAGAGATCCAGTCGGTGTCTTCTACACCCACAGCCGACTGGGCTGGGATTGTTTAGTGTCATATCCAGGACACTCGTTCGAGGAGTCTTACCCCTCTGCAGAGATCCAGTCGGTGTATTCTACAGCCCCAGCCGACTGGGCTGGGATTGTTTAGTGTCATATGCAGGACACTCGTCCGAGGAGTCTTACTCCTCTGCAGAGATCCAGTCGGTGTATTCTACAGCCCCAGCCGACTGGGCTGAGACTGTTTAGTGTCATATCCAGGACACTCGTTCGAGGAGTCTTACCCCTCTACAGAGATTCAGTCAGTGTATGAACCCTTTTCAAATCATTTAACGCCAAATTATGTCATTTTTATAAAAGTTTCAAACAATTCAGTTTAGTATAAGTGCAGTTTTTTGCTTACACAAAGTTATATTTCAAAACAGTTCTATTTCAAACAATTCAGTTTAGCATAAGCACACTGTTTAGTTCTATTTAACCAATAGATAAATCCCTATCAAGTGCTACCTCTGCGAGTGGACCTAGGAGAGATGGCAACGAAGGGACTCCGCATTTCCCAAAGCTCCAGCATTATTGAAGCCTTACAATCAGATTGTTTAGTGTCATATCAGGACACTCGTTGAGGGATCTTACTCCTCTGCAGTGACCAAGTCGATGTATTTTGCAGACCCAATCGACTTGGCCACTCGGTGGGGGAGTCTTACCCCTCTGCAGAGACGCAGTTGGTGTATTCTGCAGCTCCACCTGACAGGGTAATGCATCTGTTAGGGTCCCATCTATGGACTGAATAGAACTTTTTAATCATTCACTACACTTGAAACCAATTATCTGTGTCTAAACAAATGAGCTCTGACTCATTTTAAAATAATGTTACAAGGTGCATACAATAAGATTCCAGACTTTTTTCGTATGGGCATTTAAAATTGTCGTAGACTCTTGAAAATTCACATTTTTAAAAAATTTTTTTTAATTTTTAATTCTTTTTTTTTTTTTTCATCATACAACGTGTGAAAGCACGTGCGATACTCTGCCCTCATCAGACGCCAACCAGGGTGATAACACAGTTTCGGTAGCTCAAAGCGGTACTGCCACTCCTGGCGCTACCAAGCAGCTTTTGCCACCGGACCGGGTATTTAAAAGAAATATATATCTATATATACACCAGATCAACTAAAAGAAGACATTACATTGGACGTTCGTTCATCTTCATTTTAGTGCAGTTTGTGATTAAAAATCACTCCTGAAAGGACTCTGAAAAATTCCGTATGTTATTGCTATGCATCTTATGAGATGACTGACCAATTTTTATGATTTCTGGTTTAAATGAACAGCTACAGCAGGAATTGGAATACACCCTACTAAAGCCTGATTGTCACAGTTGGGGAATTTCAAAAATGCAATCTGACACTTTAGAAGAACGATATGCAATAAAATTGTGTTTTAAACTTGAAAAAAATGTCTCAAAAACCTATGGAATGCTTCACTCTGCTTTTCAGCCATCTTGCATGAATCGAGCATCAGTTTTTGAGTGGCATAACAGATTCAAGGAAGACAGGGAGTCTGTGAGGAATGATGAGAGGGTGGGAGGAGTAAGGAAGTCAATGCACCAGAGTTGATAGGCCAAAGGGTAAGGGTTAGGGTTAGGGTTACAATGTTGAGGTTTGAAAGGGAGTTCAGCAAGAGATTCCGTTTGAAGAGGCTAGCACTCTTCAAATCGGGTCAGTGGCATTTCCACCAGGACAATGCACCAGTCCACAACTCCATCCTTGTCACAGACTATTTGAACAAGATGGGCATCAAGATAGTTCCACACCCTCCCTATGTTCCAGACCCTGCTCTCCGTGACTTTTGCTTATCCCCTTAGCTCAGAGGCTGTCGTTATGAGACAATTGAGGAGATGAAAGAGGCTGTGACGAAGGTCATTGACATGCACACACAAGAGGACTTCCATGGGGCCTCCCAGAAGTTATTGGAACGGTACGACGAGTGCATTGCAGCCGGAGGAGATTACTTCAAAGGGGACTAGAGTTTCATGTGTGTACTATCAATAAAAGTTCCCATCCGAAAAAAGTCTGGAAACTTATCGTATGCACCTCGTACCTACAAAAATTCTGCTTACAAATCATATACGATAGGTGTATTAGCATTAACTAATTATCAACTGTTGATATTACATTAAAACTAATAATAGCCCAGTCAGAGAGGAGTAAGATCCCCCAACGAGTGTCCTGGATATGACATAAACAATCTGATGGTGTAAGCTCTAGTAATACTGGAGCTTTGGGGAAAGACGAGTAACTATTGATTGTGATCACTCCCAGGCCCACTCTGACCCCGGATTGGTAGCACATGATAGGGTCTTCTCGATGGGTCAAAAAGAACTGTTTAACATTTAAACTGTGAGCAAACGAAAAACTTATGCTAAATTGAATTGTTTGAAATAGAACTGTTTGATCATTTAACTGTATGTAAACAAATGACTGATGTTTAAATGAACTGTGATATATATATATATATATATATATATATATACTTGGAACCATTTAACTGAGTGTAAAAAATGAGCTTAGGCTCATTTAAAAAAGTTATCAACAAAATGTGTTTACAAATCCTATATTCAATATAAAGGCATAAAGAGGATTTTACTTTAAATAACCTACAATGGTTGATATGCCCTAAAACCAAACCAAACCATATATATTTAATGTACATGTATGAAGAGGATTTGTCATTAAATAACCTATAATGGTTGATATACCATAAAACCCAACCAAACCAAATCATATATATTTAATGTACATGTATAAAGAGGATTTGGCATTAAATAACCCACAAGGGTTGATATGCCATGAAACCAAATAACCAAACCTACCAAAGAAACTCAACCAATATAATTGCTTGCAAATTATTAGTATTAGATAGGAATACTTGAATCCATGAAGGAAAACTAATAATTAGAATAGTTACTTGAAACAATATAAAAGTAAACTTGGCGACCGTTGTCGATGGCTACCCGAAGGCTCCCTTTTCAGTAGCTACTACACCGAGGTGTAGGGGAGGGCGCTACTCCTTCTCCAGGATTGCTCCACTTTACCCTTAATCTGTACCTTAGAATGCAGAGTGTTAAGCAAGGTGTGACGCGAAAGGTTTACTTTTATCCCAGAACGGGGTTTTATTTTCGCACGTGTGAAGACGGGGCAGGTTGGTACTTGATCCTCTATAGAATAAGTCCTCGTTCAGAGTTTTTCTCTCAGGCATATAAGACCTGGCATATTACGTGAGGGATTAATTTAGGGCCAGACTGACCGCTGCTGGCAAGGGGTTCCAAATTTCACACTATCCACACACCCACCAAGGCAACTAAACTTCCTCCCCTAGACAACAGAAGATATGGACCTATAGGTTTTAGTCGTAATAATATTATATTGTAGTAGTCGGCAACTCCGGCTTCCCGTTTGATGTTTTAAAGGAATTAATAGGACAATTCTAAGCAAGATAACATAAGGCGAATAGAAGCTGAAAAGGAAATTTGACACAACAAATTCGTAGCAGAACTGCAAAGAACAACTTAGACCACGTGGTGACATAAAAATACATGAATCCTTTACTATACAAAGAGATACACTTTCAAAGTGTCAAATATGTATAATGAATTGAACAGTCCATGGACATAAATGTCTTCCTTCTTTTCTGTTCTTTCGTTTCTTCAAATTGAGAGAGAGAGGGGGGGTGGTATATAAAATTTGGGTATAAAGGAGAAATAGCCCCAAAGTTACTTATCTTATTTTTCGACGGGGTTCCACTGGAGAATCTTTCTTCTTTTACGGGCTAATAGACTTTATGCTATTTTTAATACTGGCTTGAAGAACTCGGGTCCCTCGTGTCTCAGATATTCTTTTGTCTTCTACCCGGAATACTGGCTTTGGTTCGTCTGCCCGCTACGAACCCTGCCAAACAACTGACTTTTTTACTTTCTATTTCCGCTCACGGGAAGGAGTCCCCACTTCCGTTTTGGGGTCCCAGCCAATCATTTGGCTTCTCTCTTCCTCCCCCTGGTCGGGCGATTTCTTGGGGCTACTAGATGTCACCCAAGTCAGGTTACTGTTAATTCAAACGAGAGGATAGCAGTCACCCCACTTCCATCGTCTCAGTTGGATATCACGTGACAAAGGTTGCTTCTAGTACCATTTTTGAGTCTTTAGAATGGTTCAGCCTGGGACTGAACTCGGGTCTCCCGAGCCATTGGCGAACACTCTGTGTATAAATTATTAGTATTAGATAAGAATACTTGGAACTATATAACTCTAACTGTATGCAAACAAACTTAAAGCGATGGACTGCGGAATCGTAGTACGCGAGTTCGTACTCCAGTCGCGCTATTACGTTCACTTTCGGGCAAATACCATTGGGAAAGGTATGAACCCCCTTATCCTCCCAGCTATGGGTTAAATAGTACCACTGCTGTTCTTCTAGGAGAATGGCTTTGGCATTAAATAACCTAAAAAGGTTTACATGCCATTAAACAAAGAAACCAAACGAAAGCAAACCAAACAAATTATTATTATTATTATTATTACTATTATTATTCATATTTACCACCCCCTCCGCTCGGGCAAGATATAACACAAGGTCAATACTTGAGCGAAGTTTAAAAGGTTTGAATTCAGAGTTTTCCTTCTCCTAGACTAGTTGCCTCACCAAGGCTGAAGAACCTAGTCTGCCCTACCATTTACCCATAGCTGGAGGGAGAATAATTGGATTCATACCTTTCCCAAGGGTATTAGTGCTATGTGAAATGCAATCAGCCTCGGCCCGGATTTGAACTCGTGTCGCCGTGTCCATTTCCTACGACTATAACCATTACACCACGGGCACCTCTATCACTCGTGTCACCGTGTCCATTTCCTACGAGGATAACCATTACACCACGGGCACCTCCATTATTATTATTATTATTATTATTATTATTAAAAAGGAATCGTTACTTAAAACTATTTAACAACTCGCAAAAAAGAAAGAATGACTTCGGTATGAAATAAACCAAAAAATTAACCAACTAAACACTGCCCAGTCTGCTGGGACTGTAGAATGAACCGACTGCACCACTGCAGAGTGTAAGACCCCAACCAACGAATGTCCTGGATTTGGGACAAAACAATCTGATGGTGAGGTTCCTGTAATGCTGGACCTTTGGGGAATGCGGACTACCCCTTCATTGCCATTGCTCCCATGTTCACTCTAGCCCGAAGTAGCGGCATCTGATAGGTTCCTATCTATGGGTCAAATAGAACTAAACTGTGTACATATGCTAAATTGAATTGTTTGAAATGGAATTGTTTTTGTGCGCAAAACTGAGTTTTTAGAAATAGAAGTGTTTTCACATTTAACTTTGTATAAACAAAAATATACTTATACTAAATTGACTTGTTTGAAATAGAACTGTTTATATGCATAAAAATGGATTTGGCAATAAACAACTTACAAAGGTTATATGCCATAAAACCCAACCAAACCAAATCATATATATTTAATCTATATATATATATAAAGAGGATTTAGCATTAAATAACCTACAATGGTTGACATGCCATAAAACCAAACCAAACCAAATCATATATGTTTAAATTTTTATGTATGAAGAGGATTTGGCATTAAATAACCTAAAATGGTTGATATGCCATAAAATCCAAGCAAACCAACCAACCAACCAACCAAAATAAAAATGAAAATTTGAGTACTCTATATTCCCTAAAGCTCTGAGACTGAAGTCTCACCATCTGATGGGTTAGTGTCATATCAAGACACTCGTTGTAGTGGATGGAGGGTCTTATCCCTCTGCAGAAATACAGTTAGTGTATTTTACTGCATCACCCGACAAGGCTGGAGGCTTGGGGCGGTGGAAATGTTTTAAAATGTTTTTCATTACACGAGTCTACGTGGGTCGACTGAAAAGTTCATAGGCTGACCAAGATACTCTCATGGAATGAGAGTATCTTGTCTTATTTTTCAACGTAGTGCCTTTTGCGGGTATATTCACTTCTACTGTCAGTGTTGCAGTGATTAGATCTCATTGGTAAAAAACAAGTCAACAGTAGATATGACGTTGTTGTATGTACTTTTCAGCCTATGAACTTTTCCAGCCCCTTATCGTATGTATTTATTTTCTTAAAAGCGTAAACGAGTTGAATTGCTTCGTTCAGGATTGAACCGGAAACCCAAGGGTTGGCAATGTCCTGCAGGATCTTCATGCTATCAAACTGCCGGTCGGGAGGCGATTGCAATCGGATCGACTTTAAGATTACATCCGGGCTTTTAATCGTAGCTGTAAAAGGTGGGGGAGGGAGGGCGAGTTTTGCGCTCTACTGAAGCGAGACAAAATTGGACAGTTCTTCACCCTCCCATCGACCACACCCAAGACCCACCCCCTATAGATCCCTCTTATGTTACGCTCCGCCATCTCTATACAATGTTAGCTTCTTCGTATTTCTCTCCCTACTGTTTTCATTCCCGTTATCTCCCCCTCCCTCTTATGTCTGTCCCTTTTCTCTCTATTTCTCTCTCTCTCTCTCGCTCGCTCTCTCTCTCCCTCTTTCTCTCCTCTTGTATTTCTATTGTTTTTCTCTCCCTTTCTTCATCCTTTATATTCTCTTTCTCTCCCCTTTTATTTAATTGGCATTCTCTATCTCTCATTTCTTCTCTATCATTTGTCTCTTTCCTCTCTCTCTCTCTCTCTCTCTCTCTCTCTCTCTCTCTCTCTATTCGCTTATGTTTGTATTCTCTCTCCCCTCTCTCTTATCTCTGTCTGCTTTCTCTCTTTTCTCTTATGTGAGTATTCTCTTTCTCACTCTTTCTCTATTCTAATTATTCTCTTTCTCTCCCCTTCCCTTTTATGTCTGTCCCCTTTCTCCCCCTCTCTTTCTCTCTCTCCTTCTCTCTCCTCTTGGGTTTCTATTCTCTTTCTCTCCCTTTCTTCATCCTTTATATTCTCTTTCTCCTCCCTTTTATTTAATTGCCATCTCCTTCCCTCTTATTTGTCTCTTTCCTCTTTCTCTCCTCGCTAACGTTTGTATTCTCTTTCTCTCTCTCTCTCTCTCTCTCTCTCTCTCTCTCTCTCTCTCTCACTCACACACACACACACACACACTCCCTCTTATTCCTGTCCACTTTTTCTCTTCTCTCTTATGTGAATATTCTCTCTCACTCTCTTTTTCTATTCTGATTATTCTCGTTCTCTTATGTCAGTAACCCCCTTCTCTCTCTCTCTCTCTCTCTCTCTCTCTCTCTCACCCTCCCTCTTATTCCCGTCCACTTTTTCTCTTCTCTCTTATGTGAATATTCTCTCTCACTCTCTTTTTCTATTCTGATAATTCTCGTTCTCTTATGTCAGTGACCCCCTTCTCTCTCTCTCTCTCTCTCTCTCTCACCCTCCCTCTTATTCCCGTCCACTTTTTCTCTTCTCTCTTATGTGAATATTCTCTCTCACTCTCTTTTTCTATTCTGATTATTCTCGTTCTCTTATGTCAGTGACCCCCTTCTCTCTCTCTCTCTCTCTCTCTCTCTCTCACCCTCCCTCTTATTCCCGTCCACTTTTTCTCTTCTCTCTTATGTGAATATTCTCTCTCACTCTCTTTTTCTATTCTGATAATTCTCGTTCTCTTATGTCAGTGACCCCCTTCTCTCTCTCTCTCTCTCTCTCTCACCCTCCCTCTTATTCCCGTCCACTTTTTCTCTTCTCTCTTATGTGAATATTCTCTCTCACTCTCTTTTTCTATTCTGATTATTCTCGTTCTCTTATGTCAGTGACCCCCTTCTCTCTCTCTCTCTCTCTCTCTCTCTCTCTCTCACCCTCCCTCTTATTCCCGTCCACTTTTTCTCTTCTCTCTTATGTGAATATTCTCTCTCACTCTCTTTTTCTATTCTGATTATTCTCGTTCTCTTATGTCAGTGACCCCCTTCTCTCTCTCTCTCTCTCTCTCTCTCTCACCCTCCCTCTTATTCCCGTCCACTTTTTCTCTTCTCTCTTATGTGAATATTCTCTCTCACTCTCTTTTTCTATTCTGATAATTCTCGTTCTCTTATGTCAGTGACCCCCTTCTCTCTCTCTCTCTCTCTCTCTCACCCTCCCTCTTATTCCCGTCCACTTTTTCTCTTCTCTCTTATGTGAATATTCTCTCTCACTCTCTTTTTCTATTCTGATTATTCTCGTTCTCTTATGTCAGTGACCCCCTTCTCTCTCTCTCTCTCTCTCTCTCTCTCTCTCTCTCTCACCCTCCCTCTTATTCCCGTCCACTTTTTCTCTTCTCTCTTATGTGAATATTCTCTCTCACTCTCTTTTTCTATTCTGATTATTCTCGTTCTCTTATGTCAGTGACCCCCTTCTCTCTCTCTCTCTCTCTCTCTCTCTCTCTCTCTCACCCTCCCTCTTATTCCCGTCCACTTTTTCTCTTCTCTCTTATGTGAATATTCTCTCTCACTCTCTTTTTCTATTCTGATAATTCTCGTTCTCTTATGTCAGTGACCCCCTTCTCTCTCTCTCTCTCTCTCTCTCACCCTCCCTCTTATTCCCGTCCACTTTTTCTCTTCTCTCTTATGTGAATATTCTCTCTCACTCTCTTTTTCTATTCTGATAATTCTCGTTCTCTTATGTCAGTGACCCCCTTCTCTCTCTCTCTCTCTCTCTCTCACCCTCCCTCTTATTCCCGTCCACTTTTTCTCTTCTCTCTTATGTGAATATTCTCTCTCACTCTCTTTTTCTATTCTGATAATTCTCGTTCTCTTATGTCAGTGACCCCCTTCTCTCTCTCTCTCTCTCTCTCTCTCACCCTCCCTCTTATTCCCGTCCACTTTTTCTCTTCTCTCTTATGTGAATATTCTCTCTCACTCTCTTTTTCTATTCTGATAATTCTCGTTCTCTTATGTCAGTGACCCCCTTCTCTCTCTCTCTCTCTCTCTCTCACCCTCCCTCTTATTCCCGTCCACTTTTTCTCTTCTCTCTTATGTGAATATTCTCTCTCACTCTCTTTTTCTATTCTGATTATTCTCGTTCTCTTATGTCAGTGACCCCCTTCTCTCTCTCTCTCTCTCTCTCTCTCACCCTCCCTCTTATTCCCGTTCACTTTTTCTCTTCTCTCTTATGTGAATATTCTCTCTCACTCTCTTTTTCTATTCTGATTATTCTCGTTCTCTTATGTCAGTGACCCCCTTCTCTCTCTCTCTCTCTCTCTCTCTCTCTCTCACCCTCCCTCTTATTCCCGTCCACTTTTTCTCTTCTCTCTTATGTGAATATTCTCTCTCACTCTCTTTTTCTATTCTGATTATTCTCGTTCTCTTATGTCAGTGACCCCCTTCTCTCTCTCTCTCTCTCTCTCTCACCCTCCCTCTTATTCCCGTTCACTTTTTC
>OY757947.1:39741835-39744335 GCA_963585895.1 Sepioteuthis lessoniana | reverse complement strand
TCTCTCTCACCCTCCCTCTTATTCCCGTCCACTTTTTCTCTTCTCTCTTATGTGAATATTCTCTCTCACTCTCTTTTTCTATTCTGATTATTCTCGTTCTCTTATGTCAGTGACCCCCTTCTCTCTCTCTCTCTCTCTCTCTCTCTCTCTCTCTCACCCTCCCTCTTATTCCCGTCCACTTTTTCTCTTCTCTCTTATGTGAATATTCTCTCTCACTCTCTTTTTCTATTCTGATAATTCTCGTTCTCTTATGTCAGTGACCCCCTTCTCTCTCTCTCTCTCTCTCTCTCACCCTCCCTCTTATTCCCGTCCACTTTTTCTCTTCTCTCTTATGTGAATATTCTCTCTCACTCTCTTTTTCTATTCTGATAATTCTCGTTCTCTTATGTCAGTAACCCCCTTCTCTCTCTCTCTCTCTCTCTCTCACCCTCCCTCTTATTCCCGTCCACTTTTTCTCTTCTCTCTTATGTGAATATTCTCTCTCACTCTCTTTTTCTATTCTGATAATTCTCGTTCTCTTATGTCAGTGACCCCCTTCTCTCTCTCTCTCTCTCTCTCTCTCTCACCCTCCCTCTTATTCCCGTCCACTTTTTCTCTTCTCTCTTATGTGAATATTCTCTCTCACTCTCTTTTTCTATTCTGATAATTCTCGTTCTCTTATGTCAGTAACCCCCTTCTCTCTCTCTCTCTCTCTCACCCTCCCTCTTATTCCCGTCCACTTTTTCTCTTCTCTCTTATGTGAATATTCTCTCTCACTCTCTTTTTCTATTCTGATTATTCTCGTTCTCTTATGTCAGTGACCCCCTTCTCTCTCTCTCTCTCTCTCTCTCTCTCTCTCTCTCTCACCCTCCCTCTTATTCCCGTCCACTTTTTCTCTTCTCTCTTATGTGAATATTCTCTCTCACTCTCTTTTTCTATTCTGATTATTCTCGTTCTCTTATGTCAGTGACCCCCTTCTCTCTCTCTCTCTCTCTCTCTCTCTCACCCTCCCTCTTATTCCCGTCCACTTTTTCTCTTCTCTCTTATGTGAATATTCTCTCTCACTCTCTTTTTCTATTCTGATTATTCTCGTTCTCTTATGTCAGTGACCCCCTTCTCTCTCTCTCTCTCTCTCTCTCACCCTCCCTCTTATTCCCGTTCACTTTTTCTCTTCTCTCTTATGTGAATATTCTCTCTCACTCTCTTTTTCTATTCTGATTATTCTCGTTCTCTTATGTCAGTGACCCCCTTCTCTCTCTCTCTCTCTCTCTCTCTCTCTCTCTCTCTCTCTCTCTCACCCTCCCTCTTATTCCCGTCCACTTTTTCTCTTCTCTCTTATGTGAATATTCTCTCTCACTCTCTTTTTCTATTCTGATTATTCTCGTTCTCTTATGTCAGTGACCCCCTTCTCTCTCTCTCTCTCTCTCTCTCTCTCTCTCTCTCTCTCTCTCTCTCTCTCACCCTCCCTCTTATTCCCGTCCATTTTTTCTCTTCTCTCTTATGTGAATATTCTCTCTTACTCTCTTTTTCTATTCTGATTATTCTCGTTCTCTTATGTCAGTAACCCCCTTCTCTCTCTCTCTCTCTCTCTCTCTCTCTCTCTCTCTCTCTCTCTCTCTCTCTCTCTTGAATTTCTTTTCTTTTTCTTTCCCATCTCCATTTTTTTATATTATCGTTTCCCCCCCCACTCAATTAGCTTAATACCCCTTCCTCCTTATTTCTGTCCTCTTTATCGGCCCACTCTTATGTTAGTAATACTTTCTTTCTTTCTTTCTTTCTTTCTTTCTTTCTTTCTTTCTTTCTTTTTTTCTTTCTCCCTTCATCTAATTGTCCTTCTTCGTCTCTTGTCCGCCTTTTTATTTTTGTCGACACTCACTCTCATCCCAATCATATTCTTATCCTCTTTCTCTTTTCCACTCTCCCCCCATCTTTCTCTCTCCTCTCACCTCTTTCTTTCTTATCTCTTCTCTCTTTTATTCACCTTCTATTTCTCTCAGTTTCTCTTTCTCTTCTATTTTTTATTCTTGTACTTTACTCCTCAAGTTTATTTGTATTCTCTCTCTCTCTCTCTCATTCCCTCTCTCTCTATCACTCTCACTCTCTCTCTCTCACTCTCATTCTCTCTCTCTCACTCTCTCTCTCATTCTCTCTCTCTCTCTCTCACACACACACACACCGTGTCTCCCTTTCACGCTCTCTCTTATTTGTATCCTCTTTCTCTCACTCTCTCTTACTTTCTCTCTTTTTCATTCTCTCTCTCTCTCTCACTCTCTCTCTCACTCTCTCTCTCTCTCTCTATCACATCATGTCTCCCTTTCACGCTCTCTCTTATTTGTATCCTCTTTCTCTCACTCTTTCTTACTTTCTCTCTTTTTCACTCTCTCTCTCTCTCTCTTATTTGTATTCTCTGTCTTACTCTCATTCTCTCTCTCTCTCTCTCTCTCTGCCTTTCACCTTGTCTCTCTTTGACGCTCTCTCTTATTTGTATCCTCTTTCTCTCACTCTTTCTTACTTTCTCTCT
>OY757947.1:39699335-39739335 GCA_963585895.1 Sepioteuthis lessoniana | reverse complement strand
GCCCTACGAAACATAACGTCCTTTAAAAACAGTCTTGAACACAACCAGATAATATAAAGATAAAACAAAATGATAAAACAAATTACTTCTGCTATTCATTTTATTTTGGTTCTCAACTTGTATATATATATATATATTATTTCAAGAAAAAAAAAATATTCAGTCACATTAGGATAATAAATTTATTTCCATCCTGTTAAAAGCATTGATATGAATCAAAATTCCGGATTTACTGGATTGAAGAATACCTCATATATATATATATATAAATATATATATCTGTGTGAGAATATATATATATATATATATATATATATATATATATATATATATACGAGATGTATTCAATAAGTTTCCAGACTTTTTTCGTATGGGCATTTAAAATTGCTATACATCTTATGAGATGACAGACCAATTTTTATGATTTCAGCTTCAAATGAACAGCTACAGCAGCAATTGGAATACACCATACTAAATCCTGATTGTCACAGCTGGGAAATTTCAAAAATGTAATCTGACACTTTAGAAGAACGATATGCAATAAAATTCTGTTTTAAACTTGGAAAAAATGCCACAGAAACGTATGGAATGCTTTAGACTGCTTTTCGGCCATTTTGCAGAAATCGAGCATCAGTTTTAGAGTGGCATAAGAGATTCAATGAAGGCAGGGAGTCTGTGAGGGATGATGAGAGGGGTGGGAGAAGTAAGGAAGTCAGAACACCAGAGTTGATTAGCCAAAGGGTTAGGGTTAGAGTTAGGGTTACTATGTTGAGGTTTTAAGGGAGTTTAGAGATTTCGTCGGAAGAGGCCAGCACTCTTCAAATCGGGTCAGCGGCATTTCCACCAGGACAATGCACCAGTCCATAACTGCATCCTTGTCACAGACTATTTGAACAAGATGGGCATCAAAACAGTTCCTCAGCCTCCCTGTAGTACAGACATTGCTCCCTGTGACTTTTGGTTATTTCCTAAGTTCAGAGGCTGTCGTTATGAGAGAATTGAGGAGATAAAAGAGGCTGTGAAGAAGGTCATTGACACGCTCACACAAGAGGATTTCCATGGGGCTTTCCAAAAGTTGTTGGAACGGTACAATAAGTGCATTGTAGCCGAAGGAGATTACTTCGAAGGGGACTAGAGTTTCACGAGTATACTATCAATAAAAGTGCCCATACGGAAAAGTTTGGAAACTTATCGTATGCACCTCCTATATATATATATCTGTGTGGGAATCTCCGTGGTGTCATGGTAAAGTGCACCATCTTAGTAAGTGAGTTTGAACTCCAGTCGCGCTATTACGTTAAATTATAGACTAATTCCCTTGGGAAAGGCATGAACCCCTTATCTCTCCAAAATGTGGGTTAAATAGTGTCACTGTTATTCTTCTACAAGGATAGTTTTGGCATTAAATAACCCACAAAGGTTTATATACCATTAAACAAAGAAACAAAACACATGCCTGTCTATGTTTGTCTGTGTGCTTACATATCTATCTATGTATATATCGTTTGTCTGTGTGCTTACATATCTATCTATGTATATATCTATCCTAACCTGTTCATATCTATCTATCTATCTATCTAAGACTGTTACGCAGTTTCTTCCAGGCAGCGGTCGCATTGATACTGCTATATGGATGCACCACATGGACTCTAACAAAACGGCCGGAGAAGAAGCTAGACGCCAATTACACAAGAATGCTGCGAGCAATCTTGAACAAGTCCTGGCGGCAACACCCCACAAGACACCAACTGTACGGCCACCTGCCTCCTATCACGAAAACTATTCAAGTTAGACGAACCAGACATGCAGGACACCGCTGGAGAAGCAGGGACGAACTCATAAGTGATGTACTCTTGTGGACCCCCACACATGGCCGTGCAAAAACAGGACGACCAGCACGAACATACATTCAGCAACTATGTGAGGATACGGGATGTTGTCCAGAAGACCTGCCTGAGGCGATGAACGATAGGGAAAAGTGGCGAGAGAGGGTCAGGGATATCCGTGCTACCAGTACGACATGATGGTGATGATGATGATCTATCTATCTATCTATCTATCTATCTATCTATTTCAACCTGTTCCTATCTATCTATCTATGTTTATATCTATCTATTTATCTATCTATCCAATTCTGTTCAGATGTTTCAATTCATTTATCTATCTCATTCTGTTTTGATGGATGGATCGATCGATCCCATTCTGTTAATATCTTTCAATCTTTTTATCTATATATCCCGTTCTGTTTATATTTTTCTATTTATTAATCTGTCTTTTTCCGTTCCCATCTTCCAATCTATTTACTTATCTCATTCTGTTTATATCTATCTGTCTGTCTCAGACTGTTCACAACGTCGTAGGCTTGATGTAATCCACCAGTTCCCTAATGAGCGTTGTTCATTAATACTAACTCAATGTCTCGTTGTACATCCAAATAGACATGAGAACCGGAACGACAGTTACAAAACACCGGTTCACCGAACGACTCGAGTGTGGACAGACCCCAAGCTGACAGTGATGACAAAAGATGACAGTATCCAATGCCCTTGTCATCAGCTCGTTACTGTTCGGCAGCGTGACACAGACAACATATGCCGGACAACAGCCGAGACTCTCTATCTTCCACCCCTCCATACCATATCCGCCATATCCTAGCAACCTAGAGTAACCAACACCGACGTCCTGTCCAGCGCTGGTCTTTTCAGCATTTATATCCTCCTCGACAAAATCTATGCTGGCTTAATCACATTTTCCTCTGTGCAGATGGCAATATTCTGAAAATAGATCCGTCGGCAGGTCTTCAAATTCACCGACTGCATCCCAGTAGGGAGTTTGATCACCCCTCCACTCCCGAAAAAAAGATATCCGATAGTGAGGCTTCTATTCTGAAAATTTGAGAGTGTGCACTTACTCCTTCTTTACAATTACTCCCAAGTTTACTTGAACCCGGTTGGTTGGTTGGTTTTTATGGCATATCAACCTTTGTGGGTTATTCAATGCCAAATTAATTTCTATACAAATAATCAGTTCTATTTCAAACAATTCAGTTTAGCATGAGTACACAGTTTAATTGTCAAAAAAGTTTCTATTTCAAGTAATTCAGTTTAGTCAAACAGTTCTAATTCAAACAATTCAGTTTAGTATGCAGTTTAGTTCTTTTTAACCTATATACAGGGTGGAACGATAAAATTGTCGTCCTAAAGAAAACAACACTACAGTTTTATTTTAAAACTTTTATTGAAAAAAATCAATTCAGGTAACTTCATTATGTGGTAGAGCTGACATCTATTCAATGTAGCCGCCTTCAGCCTCAATCACCGCCTCGATACGGATCCAGAACTGGGAGCATGCCTTTTCCACAAGCGCCGGCGGGAGCTCGGCGAATGGCGGCGATCAGGCTGGCTTTGGTGTCGTGGGAGGTCATGTTGGTGATGTTCTCGACGTATGACCAAACGAACTAGTCCAGCGGGTTCAGGTCGGGGGAGGAGGTGGCCCGTGAGAGAAGGGTATAAAGTCGTAGCACTCCTTCTGAAGCCAAGCCTGGGTCTCTTTGAACTTGTGGGCCGGCGCCGAGTCCTGCTGCCATACCCAGGGTCTGCCACCGGCCATCTGATTGCAGCAGAGGATCACTACACTCTTCAGCACATCCAGGTACACTTTGGTGTCGACTTTCAAGCCGACTTCGAAGATGTGAGGTGGCATGATGTGGCCCTCACTTGAAACCACACCAAAGACCATAACCGTAGACGGAAACTTTGTTTTCATCACCCTGGGCACGTCCCTGTTATTCGTGGCAATCCAGATTTGCATTTTGAGGGTGCTGGCAATGGTCCTGTTGTCATAACTTGGATCGGTAGAAAGCATGAGTTTTACAGCAGGGCATTTCCGATTTCGCTCGTTGAATATTGTATCACTTTCAGAAATGATAGAAGGCTCCTATCGCTCTTGGGGTTCGTACACAACTGGCCAACTAGTAGATGGTCTGCAACAAAAAAAGGAAAACCGTTTTTCATTAAACGGAAATGGAATCATGTCGTCTTTTCTAGGGCGACAATTTTATCGTTCCACCCTGTATAGGGCCCTATCAGGTGCTACCGTTCCAGGCCAGAGTGGACCTGAGAGCAAAGGCAATGAAGGGGTGTTCTGCAGTCCCCAAAGCTTCAGCATCACTGGAATCTCACCATCTGATTGTTTAGTGTCATATCCAGGATACTCGTTGTGGTGGTGAGGTGGTGTTTAACACAGTCTGCAGAGGGGTTACTTGAAAGTTACTTGAAAGCATATAACTGTAAATTGGTGTAGTAGCTATCGAAAAGGGAGCCTTCGGGTCACCCTCGACTATGGTCGCTAACTTAACTTATTTGTATAGTTACTTGAAGCTATAATTGTATATTAAGAGTTATTAAAGTTATGTAATTGCTTTTAAATTATTGGAATTGATAATGCTTAAAATATATAACGTTGCCAACAAATGATTACTGCAAACGAGCGTAAAATGACTGATTAAAAAAATGACTAGAATGGAAAATCAAAATTATAAAGACTTTATGTGTTTTTAATATCATCATCATCATCATGTCATTCCACTTGCATGGATTTCTCTCTCTCTCTCTCTCTCTCTCTCTCTCTCTCTCTTCGTCTCTATCATCTATCGTTTTCGGCAGGTCCTCAAGACAACATCCCATGTCCGCACAGAGCTGTTGTAGATAAGTTCTCCATAGGAGGTGCCTGTGGTGTAATGGTTATCGTCGTAGGAAATGGACACGGCGACACGAGTTCAAACCCTGGACGGGACTGATTGCATTTCACATAGCACTAATACCCTTGGGAAAGGTATGAATCCAATTATTCTCCCTCCAGCTATGGGTAAATAGTAGGAGAGACTGGGTTCTTCAGCCTTGGTGAGGCAACTAGTCTAGCAGAAGGAAAACTCTGAATTCAAACCCGTTAAACTCCGCTTAAAAATTGACCTTGTGTCATATCCTGCCGAAGCGGAGGGGTTGGGTAAATATGGATAAGTTCTCCGTAGGAGAACGTCGCTTATGAGTTCGTTCTTACTTCTCCAGGAGTGTCCCGCATGTCTTGTTCGTCTAATTTCGATGGATTTTGAGATGGGAAGTTGGTGGCCGTACAACTGTTGTTTTGCGAGATGTTGCTTCATTATATTTCATTATATTATGAAGAAAAAATATTTATAATATAAAATATAAGGAATTGAAATATCAAATATTTGTAAATTCATCAATTTTGGCCTTAAAGAATCGTAAGAAGTTGAAATATCGGTAAATAAAGCAAATAAACAAAACATAATAGAGAAATGGATGAAAGGCTGCATCTTCTAATTCCCCAAGAAAGGCGACTGCGGAATCATAAAGAACTTTAGAGGCATAACCCTTACAGCTGTAGCTGCTAAAGTTTATGATGTCATACTTCTCAACCGTATCCAACCTAAAATCGAGAAAATCCTGGGAGAAATCAAAACGGCTTTCAGAGAAATCGATCCACGACCTCACAGATTCTGACCACTCGTTTTATCCTCGAAGAAATACGTGTAAAACGTATCGAGGCAACACTATTATTCGCAGATTTCTCCAAAGTATTTGATTCCATACACAGTAGGAAAAGGAGCGAAAACTATTTGATTATTGTTCCAAAGAAACTGTTACCGCCATAATGATGCTTTTTGAAAACATAAAAACAATGGTTCACTAACTTGATAGGACACAGAATTCTTCGATGTTGTTGCTGGAGTTTTGAAAGAGCATACATTCTCGCCGTAAATGTTAACAATCTACCTTGACTACACACTTCGAATGTAGATGGATCTAATAAAAGAAAATGGATTTACACCAAAAAAAGAACACGAAGCACACAATATCCTGCGGAAATTATAACGGATGCAGATTACGCAGATGATTAAGCGCTTCTCGCAAATACACCTGTCTAAGCTGAATCTCTGCTGCATAGCCTGGAGTAAACAGCCGGAGGCATTGCCTTCTGTGTGACCACAAGTAAAACAGTGTTAATGTGTTTTAAACGAAAGGAATCATCTTCAGTTTAGATAGCAGGTATCTAAAATTAGTAGACCATTTCACATACCTCGGCAGCATTATCTCATCTACTGAAAGTGATGTTAGCATGCACCCAGCGAAGACGTGGAATGCTATCAACTGGCTATTGATCATATTGAAATCTGATCTCTGCGATAAAATAAAACGGAAATTCTTTCAAACTGTGACTGTGTCAATACTAATGTATGGACGCACCACATGGACGCTAACAATACGCATGGAGAAAAAGCTAGATGGGAACTACACAAGAATGCTATGTACTGATTTGAACATATCCTGAAACCAACAACCTACAAATCAACAACTGTACAACCACTTGCCTCCTATCTCAAAAACGATCCAAGTAAGATAAACAAAGTAAGCAGGATACTGCTGGAGGAGCAAGGACAAACTCATAAGAGATATTCTTCATTGAACTACTACATCTGGACATACCAATATTGGTCGACCAACGAGAACTTAATTACACCAGCTCTGTGCTGAAACAGGGAGCGATGCGTGATAGGAACGGATGGGGGGAGATAGTCAGAGAAATACGTGCTGTCAGTGCAACTTTAGGATGATATGAGAAAAATGAGAACAAATAAAAATATTGGTATAAAAAAATGACCAAAAACTGTGATGTAATAACTTTTTTGCTGACATCACATCAGTTTGACAAAAGGTAAAAAAATGATGATGAACTTGGCCCTTAAAACGTTGATATTGCAACTAAGAATGAAATGTTTACCTGTTTAAAATGATGATGAACTTGGCCCTTAAAACGTTGATATTGCAACTAAGAATGTAAGGTTTACCTGTTTAAAATGATGATGAACTTGGCCCTTAAAACGTTGATATTGCAACTAAGAAAAAAATGTTTACCTGTTTAAAATGATGATGAACTTGGCCCTTAAAACGTTGATATTGCAACTAAGAATGAAATGTTTACCTGTTTAAAATGATGATGAACTTGGCCCTTAAAACGTTGATATTGCAACTAAGAATGAAATGTTTACCTGTTTAAAATGATGATGAACTTGGCCCTTAAAACGTTGATATTGCAACTAAGAATGAAATGTTTACCTGTTTAAAATGATGATGAACTTGGCCCTTAAAACGTTGATATTGCAACTAAGAATGAAATGTTTACCTGTTTAAAATGATGATGAACTTGGCCCTTAAAACGTTGATATTGCAACTAAGAATGAAATGTTTACCTGTTTAAAATGATGATAAACTTGGCCCTTAAAACGTTGATATTGCAACTAAGAATGAAATGTTTACCTGTTTAAAATGATGATGAACTTGGCCCTTAAAACGTTGATATTGCAACTAAGAATGAAATGTTTACCTGTTTAAAATGATGATGAACTTGGCCCTTAAAACGTTGATATTGCAACTAAGAATGTAAGGTTTACCTGTTTAAAATGATGAAGAACTTGGCCCTTAAAACGTTGATATTGCAACTAAGAATGAAATGTTTACCTGTTTAAAATGATGATGAACTTGGCCCTTAAAACGTTGATATTGCAACTAAGAATGAAATGTTTACCTGTTTAAAATGATGATGAACTTGGCCCTTAAAACGTTGATATTGCAACTAAGAATGAAATGTTTACCTGTTTAAAATGATGATGAACTTGGCCCTTAAAACGTTGATATTGCAACTAAGAATGAAATGTTTACCTGTTTAAAATGATGATGAACTTGGCCCTTAAAACGTTGATATTGCAACTAAGAATGAAATGTTTACCTGTTTAAAATGATGATGAACTTGGCCCTTAAAACGTTGATATTGCAACTAAGAATGTAATGTTTACCTGTTTAAAATGATGATGAACTTGGCCCTTAAAACGTTGATATTGCAACTAAGAATGAAATGTTTACCTGTTTAAAATGATGATGAACTTGGCCCTTAAAACGTTGATATTGCAACTAAGAATGAAATGTTTACCTGTTTGAAATGATGATTAACATTAAAAAGGATTTCCCAGGTTGAATCATTTCTATGCCGAGATAAACAGGGGACACCTGAGGAAGGCCGGAGGATACAGCGGTGGAAACGTTGTGAGAATAAAAATAACAATAAAGATGAAGACAATAGTCCGAAAACTCTTACTGATGAAAAAGATGAACATGGCCCTTAAAATGTCGATATTGCAACTAAGTATAGAATATTTACATGTTTAAAATAATGGTGAACTTTATAAATATGTAACCTGATGGGTCGAAGAACCTAGTCGAATAAATTTATTAGCCAGAAAAATAAAAATTGACCGTAGTAGATTTTAGAAGAATAAAGTCAATATTTTACAATAGGGAAAATTAACGGAAATGAATTTTAAAAGAATAAATTGAGGATATTTTTAATCTTTTTTTTTACTGAAAGAAGAGGAAATCCAGTTGAGATTGTTTTTTTCTATAGTATTTTGAAATAAATCATTATTTCAAATGTCCACAGATGACGGCGTAAGATCAACTGCTGATTTGATCTTGGTCTGTCAAAACCTGCCAAATATGAGATCCTGGTGGGTGTACCATAACCATGATATGGCTATGTGTGAAACATACATCGAATGTCCATAAAGATAGAACATAGAAAATAGGAATCTCAACACACGAAAAACACTTACGACTTCTCAGTTCAGGTACGAAACTTTTTATTACCTTTGAGTTTAAAGGTTCTTCGACATAAGGAGAGAGAGGAACAATCTTTTTATGCTGGCTTTTTCATCTTCAACCCCCTTCCATCTCGTACGACACCTGCCCTAGGCCTCCGCGAGCAAGCGAAAGCCAACCGTCTTCTTCTGAGGCAGGACTTAACTCTCTAACTGACTTTTTCAAAATCCCTCAAATCCTCCGTGCGCTTCCGGTGCGTGACGTCATTCGCACTTGCTAGCCCCGTTTCCCATCTCGGGCTATTGTGACATCTCTGAGTGACACTCCGCTCCGCCCGGGCGCATGCACGTGAACACCGGCGTTAATGTTGCACCTAAGTAACCCATGCACTGAGCTGAAAGGTTCTCAGCCTTACTAAACCTAAAGGCATAAAACGAAATCCCTCGGCCATTATATTATATGGACTGTCTGGGAACCGATGAAGTTCAAAATATCGTTTTTAAGTATGGAAAATTTTGTTTTGAACCGTTATGATTTGACGTTTACTGACGTCATCAGAGAAAATTATATGTCCATTTTTAGTTGGTGATAAGAGGAAACCAAACACTGAAAGTCGAGGGGGGGGGAAATAATTATTGAAACACAAATTAAGAGAAAATTGATATTATCAATAGCTTCGCCACCCACCTCGTGGTGTAATGGTTAAAGCGATGAACTGCGGAATCGTAGTACGCGAGTTCGTACTCCAGTCGCGCTATTACGTTCACTTTCGGGCAAATACCCTTGGTAAAGGTATGAACCCCCTTATTCTCCCTCCAGCTATGGGTAGTAGTAGGACGGACTAGGTTCTTCAGCCTCGGTGAGGCAACTAGTCTAGGAGAAGGAAAACTCTGAATTCAAAACCTGTTAAACTCCGCTTAAAAATCGACCTTGTGTCATATCCTGCCCGAGCGGAGGGGTTGGTAAATAGTACCACTGCTCGAGAGATTAAATGCATATAATACGATAACGGGGAAGACCAAAAGAGATCGGTGAAGGCAGCTACTACACTTCACGTCGTTCTGAGCTCTAGCCTTTTGCCAGACTTCCCAGGGTGAAAAGGCAGAGAAAAGATTGAGATAATACGATATTTTAAGTGAGACAGAGAAAGTCTAAGATAATAATACACATTGAGTGAGACAGAGAAAGTGAGATAACACAACACTTTGTGATGTCCTTGTACCAGAGATAGAGAAGTGAAGAGAAATCGAGAGAGACCAGAACGAACCGGCTAAGAGACTCCATGATACTCGGAGTCTTGACCTTTGATCCGACTCCCGAACACAGAGAAGCTGTAAGCCAAAGACTAAGAAAGGCGAACTCTCCGCCACTTGAGATTACCTTATACCAGACTACAGAAAGAGAGAAGAGAAAAGCCTAAAACTTATACAATAATTTGAGAGCTCTCGCGCCAGACTTTGAATGCCGAGAAATTGACTGACTGTTAATTTATAAAATAGGTTTTCGTCTATCACTACTAACCTCAGGGAAGGTTGAATGTATGTACCATTTTACTGGCACTTTTTAAACTAAATATTATTATTGTTACAAAGCTATGCCCTGTTCTCTTTTTGTTGGTGTTAGACTTTATTTTCTTAATCGTGCGGTCTCATCCGTCAACACATCGACTGGCGACTCCGATCAGCAAAGGACCAGCTGTCTGGTTCAAAAACACAACGTGGGGCTTTAAGCGGATCCGATGACATAACTAGCCAAGCGGAACTGTCAGCAGATTGAATGTGAAATAATCCCAATATTTGGGGAAAGCGGGTGTACTGCCACAAATATATTGGCTCTTAAAACATTTGATTTTGCAACTAAATATGAAGTGTTTAGCCGTTTAAAATGCTTTTGAACGTGATTAATACATTGACTCTTAAAACATTTGATATTGCTTCTAAGTATGCAGTGTTTAGCTGTTTAAAATGAGTGAACTTTATGAATACATTGGCTCTTAAAACATGATATTTCAATAAATTATGAAGTGTTTAGCTGTTTAAAATGATTGTCAACTTTATTAATATATTGGTCCTTAAAACATTTGATATTGCAACTAAATATGAAGTGTTTAGCTGTTTAAAATGATTGTCAACTTTATTAATACATTGGTCCTTAAAACATTTGATATTGCAACTAAGTATGAGGTGTTTAGCTGTTTAAAATGATTGTGAACGTGATTAATACATTGGCTCTTAAAACATTTGATATTGCAACTAAGTATGAGGTGTTTAGCTGTTTAAAATGATTGTGAACGTGATTAATACATTGGCTCTTAAAACATTTGATATTGCTACTAAGTATGAAGTGTTTAGATGTTTAAAATGCTTTTGAACGTGATTAATACATTGGCTCTTAAAACATTTGATATTGCTACTAAGTATGAAGTGTTTAGATGTTTAAAATGATTGTCAACTTTATTAATACATTGGCTCTTAAAACATTTGATATTGCAACTAAGTATGAAGTGTTTAGCTGTTTAAAATGCTTTTGAACGTGATTAATACATTGGCTCTTAAAACATTTGATATTGCCACTAAGTATGAAGTGTTTAGCTGTTTAAAATGATTGTCAACTTTATTAATACATTGGCTCTTAAAACATTTGATATTGCCACTAAGTATGAAGTGTTTAGCTGTTTAAAATGATTGTCAACTTTATTAATACATTGGCTCTTAAAACATTTGATATTGCAACTAAGTATGAAGTGTTTAGCTGTTAAAAATGATTGTCAACTTTATTAATACATTGGCTCTTAAAACATTTGATATTGCAACTAAGTATGAAGTGTTTAGCTGTTTAAAATGATTGTGAACGTGATTAATACATTGGCTCTTAAAATATTTGATATTGCAACTAAGTATGAAGTGTTTAGCTGTTTAAAAGGACTGTGAACTTTATTAATCCAGTCGATACTGCAAGTAAATATGAAGTAATGAAGAAATTCGAAGAAAAAACGGTATTGAGGCAATTCCAGAAAAAGAAAGGGGAAAATAAAGAAAAACAAGAAAATAGAATGGAGTGAAGATTTTAAAAAAAAGATAGGAAAGAAAATCTCATGACAGAAAGTCATTAAAATGTTTTTTTAAAGAATGAATGAGAAGTACCAACGGAAAACAGGATCAAAATAAAGAAAAGAAAAATATACGGCTAAAGGAAAAATGCACACCCACCCCAATAAAATAAAAAGTAAAATCCTCATAAGTCGCAACAGAAAAATAACTTTGCTTGACCAACGCAAAGGAAAACCTGGTCAGCGAAGCACGTCAGATTTTTCGGTGAGCCGATGGCGAGATTGGCCCTGCCGGTCTGTTTTGCCAAATAAGGAGCGGCGAAGTGAAGGCGAGGTTGAAATAGCTCGGCCATTATTTGGCGGACATGATTGTAATGTCGATTGCAACAAAATAGAACTACATTGAAAAGCGGCCATGATGTCGATTGCGACCGGTTAAAATGAGGGAATCTTTGCGAATACCAATCTCAACGGAACGGTAATGTTTCTTTTCTTTTATTTTCTTTTTATTATTTTTTTTTTCTTTTTTTCATCCGCCATTTTTGTTCGTTGGGAGTGAATTCTTCCTGGCTAAGACAATTATGTGCACGTGAGTCCTATTTTATACGTGTGCACGGTTTGGATTCTTTGTTTAATGGCATATCAAACTTTGTGGGTTATTTAATGTCAAAGCCATTTTTGTTGAAGAACATTAGCGGTTCTATTTAACCCATAGCTAAAGAAATAAATTGGGTATTAGTCCGAAAGTGAATGTAATAGCGCGACTGGAGTTCGAACTCGCGGTCTACTATTCCTCAGTCCAGCACGTTACCCACAACGCCACGGGGACATTCTTTCGTGAGGGGAAAAAAAAAGGATTCACTAAATTTACTAATGTTCATATTTGAAAAAAAAAAAAACACTTTAAATATTTTAATCGGGTTGGGGGTTTTCTCGAGGTGTAATGGTTAAAGCGATGGACTGCGGAATCGTAGTAAGCGAGTTCGTACTCCAGTCGCGCTATTACGTTCACTTTCGGGCAAATACCCTTGGGAAAGGTATAAACCCCCTTATCCTCCCTCCAGCTATGGGTAAATAGTACCCCTACTGTTCTTCTAGGAGACTGGCATTAAATAACCTGCAAAGGCTGATATGGAAATTTACTAAGCTTTTTGCTTAGATGTGGCACAAGGCCATATGAAAGGGGCACCCAATGAGACTCGAACTCACTCGTGTAGGTTTGCTAGTCGAGCTTGCTAACCATTACACCACCAGAGGCGCCTTGCAAAGGCTGATATGCCATTAAACAAAGAAACCAAACTTTTATCAGGGTTAAATTATTTGATTTAAAAAGGTTTTTTCTTCTATTGCTACACTTTTTCACGTCTTCTTCTATTTTCTGATATAACAAATATGTCATACGTATTTTGATAGGCAATTCGAATGGAGCAGAACAATACACTAACTGCATTTCTGTCGATCACCCAATGAGTCTCCTGATATGACACTAAAATTGATCTGATGGTGAGGCTCTAGTCCTGGTGCATTCAAGAATGTAGAGCATCCTTTCATTGTCATTACTCCCAAGTCCACTTCAGCCCGGTAGTACCTGTTAGGCTCCCATTTTTGGATAAAATAGAACTGTTTAATCATTTACTAGACATGAAACAATTGATGTTTAATAGAATTTGATTTGGTTTAATGGCATATCAAACATTGTAGGTTTTTAGCATCTTTATACATATATATTAAATATATATAATTTGGTTTGGTTGAGTTTATGGCATAGCAGCCATTGTAGGTTATTTAATGTAAAATCCTCTTAATACATATATATTAAATATATATAATTTGGTTTGGTTGAGTTTATGGCATATCAAATATTGTAGGTTATTTAATGCAAAACCCACTTTATACATATATATTAAATATATATGATTTGGTTTGGTTGGGTTTTATGGCATATCAACCACTGTAGGTTATTTAATGCAAAATCCTCTATATACATATATATTAAATATATATAATTTGGTTGGGTTGGGTTTATGGCATATCAAATATTGTAGGTTATTTAATGCAAAACCCTCTTTATACATATATATTAAATATATATAATTTGGTTTGGTTAGGTTTTATGACATATTATATATTAAGTATATATGTTTTGCAAACACATTTTGTAGATAACATTTTTAAACGAGCCTAATCTCATTTGTTTGCACACAGTTAAATGCTTTCAAGTATTCCTATCTAACACTAATAATTCTATTTACTATTATTTGTTTGCATACTGTTAAATGGTTTCAAGTATTGCTATGTAACAGTAACATCAGTCATTTGTTTGCAGACATTTAAATGGATACACACATACATCCACACACACACACACACACACACACATATATATATATATATATATATATATAAATATATATATATATATATATATATGAATGATATAACAAGTGAGCAGTTTGTTGGTAATTTCCTTTTTAAATGGGTTAAAACTAATTTGTTTTCACACTAGTATTGTTATTGTTTGCACATCGTTAAATGGTTTTAAGTATTCCTATCTTACACTAATAATTCTATTCAATATTAATCATTTGTTTACAGACTATGATGTTGTTGCAAGTATTGCTATTTAACACTAATAATTCTATTCAACATTACTCATTCGTTTGCACACAGTCAAATGCTTCCAAATATTGCTATGTATCACAAACCATTCAATTTGACAGTCATTTGTTTGAACACAGTTAAATGGTCAAGTAGTTCTATTTCTAAAAATTTAATTTAACATAAGTCATTTGTTTGCACACAGTTTAAATGTCAAACAGTTTTATCTGACCCTATCAGATGATACCACTCCGGGCCAGAGTTGCCCTGGGAACGATAGCAATGAAGGAGTACTTCATATTTCCCGACGTTCCAGGGCTAGTCTCACCATCTGATAGTTTAATGTCATATCCAAGATACTCGTCATTGGAGTCTTACCTCTATGCAGAGATGTAGTCGGTGTATTCTACAGCCCCAGCCGATTGGGCTGGCTGAGCAGAATTATTATTGTTTAAAAGCAGTACTTGAAACCATTTTACTACGTCCAAATGATCTCTGGATCGTTTAAGAATAATGTTGCTTAAAAACTATTCGTTAACAAATTAAAATATTCAATTTTTATATATAAACAAGTGTAACATACCCATAATATACGGATGTGTGAAATAGACATAGGGAATCTAAAAACACGAAGCTCACGAAATTGGTTCAGGCGCGAAACTTTCATTCACCTTTTTGAGTTTAAAGGTTTTTCGACATGAGGAGAGAGAGACACACAATCTTTCTATGCTGACTGCTTTTATATCGTCAGCTCTCAACCCAACCAACGCGCGGCGCCCGTAGTGCACAAATTTGTCTGGCCTCGCCCAGCTCTGAATCTCGACTCTCTCGTTCGGAGGCAGGAACTCAACTCACTGCTTTTTCTCAGATCTCAACCCACGCTTCCGGTGCGTGACGTCATCCACATCCCCTGGACGCAATCCCTATCTGGGATTTTTATTTTGACATCTCTGAATGACACATCCTCTCTGCGCGCACGTGAACACCTGCGTTAATGTTGCACCTAACCAACCCATGCGCTAAGCGAAAGGTTCTCAGCCTAACTAAACCGAAAGGCAAGATATATAAAACGAAATCCCTCGACAATTATATTACACAGTGTTTGGCATTAAATAACTCCCAGGGATTGGTATGCCGTAGAGCACAACCAACTGACTAAGCATATTTTGATATATGAAATACATGTCATAAATATTTTGATATATCTAATAAATATATTGTTCATATTTTCATTTATCGAATACATATATTATTCATATTTTGATGTATCGAATATATATATATATATATATATATATATATATATATATATATATATATATATATATTATTATTATTATTATTATATTTGATGTATCGAATATATATATATATATATATATATATTATTTATATTTTGATAAATCAGATGAATTTCCTATCAGATTTTCAAAATCTTTAAATCATGTTATTCAATTTAAACGTCGTCTAATTTCCTTGATTTCTTTTGTTTAATGGTATATCAAACTTTGTGGGTTATTTAATGCCCTAGTCATTTTTTTGTGGAATAATAGTAGTGACACTATTTAACCCATAGCTAGTTGAAAACGCAGTTTATATGCAGCATGATTTTGAGACGTAGCAGATTTTATTGTGTGTGTCTCTGTGTGTCTGTGTGTGTGTGTCTGTGTGTGTGTACATAAAATACCCAGTATTCAAAAGAATTTACAAGTTGCATATATTCAACTGAAACTGCGAGTGATCAGCGTTTTTTTTTTTTTTTGTTGTTGTTGTTTTTTCTTATATATATCTTATGGTTATATCATATAATTAGATTAGACTTATTTACCATTAAATTAGATTAATTAATCACTGTATTACGGGAATACTGTGATATTTGCCAGCCATATCTATCTAACATTCTAAATTTTATTTAACAGAAAGTTTTAAAATTTTAATTACATACACACACACACACACACACACACATATATATATATATATATATATATATATATATATATTGATTTTTAAATATGTTTAGTAGCATGGATTCTTATCTACAACCACTGGTTTCATGCCGTATTTATACGGCAATCATCATGTTGTAATATATATATATACATATATATATATATATATATGTGTGTGTGTGTGTGTGTGTGTGTGTGTGTGTGTGTGGTTTGTACGTATATATTCGTGAGTTTATATAGTATTTATATATATGTATATATATGTGTGTGTGCATATATATATATATAGTTTTGTGTAGCTACCATGATACATAGATTTGTGCGTATGTTAAATTTAGGTATATATAAATATATATATATATATATGTGTGTGTGTGTGTGTGTGTGTGTGTGTGTGTGTATTTGATGAAAAAACTTCAATTCAGTGTTTCTATTATAAATTTATTTCAGGTTGTTATGATCTTCTTCTGATGGTGTTTAATACATTAGTGCCAAGGCTATGATGTAGACTTCCCCACCTCGTTTCCAGTTAGAAGAGACAAAAAAAGCTTATTTATTTCCACTTGAAATCTCTTTATATATTAATGTTTGAATATTCCTCTTTTTTATTTAAAAGAATTCTTTATCTATAGTTTAAACTGTTATTCATTTTTTTAAACCGATGAATATCGGAGGAAGTTCCCAGAGAGTTAAGGTTTAGTTTAAATAAAAAGGCAAATTTATTATAATTGAATTAAAAATAACCATTCATTTCTGAAAGTCTATGGAATTAATGTTTGTATTAAATGCTTAATAATATTATCTACGTATTTTTGATAATTAATATTAGTATTAACAGAGATTCCAATTTACTTTAGATTACAACAAAAAGTCTAAACCTAGACTATTTTCCTCAGATTATACACACTTATATTGAATTTCTTTATTTTTGTCTTACCTACGTATTATATATATGTGTGTTTCCAGCTTGTTGCTTTCGTCAGAGAACATATGTGGCACTAGGGCTTTTAAATGGGGTACTCAATGAGACTTGAACTCACTCTTGTTTCCAGTAAGTCTTATTGAGTACCCCATTTAAAAGGCCTTGTGCCGCACATGTTCTCTGACGAAAGCAACAAGCTGGAAACATACATATATATAACATGTATGTAAAAACAAAATAAATAAATTCAAAAAATACAAATCTCTTCGTGGACCTTCTTATTTTAAAATATATCCTTATTCTTTCTTTGGACCTACAACAACCATCTTTAAATACATATATAAATTTGTTATGGATATGTGTGCGTATGTTTATGTATATATATAATATTTGAAGGTCATTCAATGAATAAGGTGGATTTTTTTGTTTTTTATTTTGTTTGTTTTTTTTCTGTCGAAATTTTCTCCTTAAATGTAAACTCTGCTTTTTTGGAATTCGTTTATGGCAAGAATTATTTTATTTTGTTTTGAGCTTGCTTAAAGTGGCTGCAACTCTAAAAGAGTGTTCCAAACAGAGGTCTATCATCAACTCTTTGGTAAGTGACGAGTCCAAATTAAGTGAAATTTATCAAAATGATGTGTGATCCTATTTACCAACCCCTCCGCTCGGGCAGGATATGACACAAGGTCAATTTTTTTTTAAGCGGAGTTTAACAGGTTTCAATTCAGAGTTTTCCTTCTCCTAGACTAGTTGCCTAACCAAGGCTGAAGAACCTAGTCTGTCCTACTATTTACCCATAGCTGGAGGGAGAATAATTGGATTCATACCTTTCCCAAGGGTATTAGTTGTATTTGAATGCAATCAGTCTCGCCCAGGATTTGAACTCGTGTCGCCGTGTTCATTTCCTACGACGATAACAATTACACCACGGGCACCTCCTTTTTTTTTCCCCCAACCCCTCCGCTCGGGCAGGATATGACACAAGGTAAAATTTTTTTAAGCGGAGATTAACAGGTTTCAATTAAGAGTTTTCCTTCTCCTAGACTAGTTGCCTCACCAAGGCTGAAAAACCTAGTCTGTCCTACTATTTACCCATAGCTGGAGGGAGAATAATTGGATTCATACCTTTCCCAAGGGTATTAGTGGTATGTGAAATGCAATCAGTCTCGTCCAGGATTTGAACTCATGTCGCCGTGTTCATTTCCTCCGACGATAACCATTACACCACGGGCACCTCCGCAAAATGATGTGTGATGCTTACGGTGAATCACGTTTTAGTAAAAAAAAAAATGCGTATTGAAGTGGGTGACTATTTACTAACAGTAGGCACCCTAAACGATCTTAAACCCTAATACTTTTTTGCAAAATTATTGACTTTGCTGTCCCGGCTGACCACAGTATAAAATTGAAAGAAAGTGAAAAGAAGGATAAGTACCTTGACCTTGCAAGAGAACTGAAAAACTGTGGAACATGAAAGTGACGATTATACCAAATATAATTGGTGCTCTTGGTACAGTCACCGAAGGGTTAATAAAGGGACTGGAGGACTTGGAAATAAGAGGTCGAGTGGAGACTATCCTAACTAAAACCCTATTGAGATTGGCCAGAATACTGAGAAGAGTCAAGGAGACTTGATGGTTGGTTGGTTGGTTGGTTGGGTTTTATGGCATATCAACCTTTGTAGGTTATTTAACGCTAAATCCATTTTTATGAAAATAGTTTTATTTCAAACAATTCAGTTTAGAATAAGTATGCAGTTTAAATGTAAGTACAGTTTAAGTGGGAAAAATATTTCTATTTCAAACAATTCAGTTTAGTCGTGCAGTTCTAATTCAGCTTATTCAATTTAGTATAAGTACAGATTTTGTTTACACACTGTTAAATGCCAAAACAGTTCTATATTAAATAATTCATTTTAGTGTAAGTACAGTTTTAATGTCAAAAAACAGTTCCATTTCAAATAATTCAGTTTAGTATAATAAAAACAGTTTAAATGTAAGTACGGTTTAATTGTCAAAAACACTTCTATTTCAAGCTATTCGATTTATATTTTGGTTGAAAAAACATGGGACAATTTTTACCTTAACTTGACCCTGAACCACGGAAAAAAACACATGAGAAACTACAATCAAAAACTATGAATAAAAAGTGTTCTACTCTGTTCAAATAAACATGCCTTCGTAATATATATATATATATATCACAATAGTCACCCACAGACAGATCTGTTTCGTTCTATCAGAACTCATCAGTGTGGCTAGACAGTAGCTTCCCGTAACTGGGATCGAAACCCTGTTGACTCAAACGCCAAGCTAAAGCTTCTAACCATTCAGCCACGAGGAGATATTATCTGCGAAGTAAATTTTAAACGGTATGAATCACAATTACTATTGTTTACATACATCCGTTCAAATATATATATATATATATATATATATATATATATATATATATATATATATATATAAGTAAATTTGGCGACCGTTGTCGAGGGCGACCAGAAGGCTCCCTTTTCCATAGCTACTTCACCGGGATGTAGGGGAAGGCGCTACTCCTTTCACTGGATTGCCCAACTTTACCCTTGATACGTACCTTATATTGCTGAGTGTTAAGCAAGGCAGTATCAAGCACCATTTTTAAGTCTTTGATATGACACGACCTGGGATTGAACCCAGGTCTCCCATACCTTTGGCGAACACAAGGCCTATGATATGTATACCGCTAAAAACATTCAGGATCAGTAAAACATAACGATCTACGTACAAGAACGCAGAGTATTATTATGTTATTTCAATTATGAAACAAAACAAGATCACTGACACATCGTGTTTCACGCACACGATCTTCAGGAGAGTTGGTGTCCACTCGTCTGAACTTTACCCACACACACGCAAATAGACACACACACATATATATATATATATATATGTGTGTGTGTGTGTGTGTGTGTGTATGTTTGTGCGTGAGAGAAAGTATGAGTGTTTGTGTGGGAGGGTTTATGTGTGTGAATGTTTGTGTCTGTGAGTGTGTATGTGTGTGGGTGGGCTTGTTTTCTTTTTATCTCCCATGCCGCACTTTCGGCTCAAAAAATAATTTTGCACGATACTTTAGAAGAGTGATAGTATCTTTTTTTTTTATTTATTCAAATATGTTGGGGGATTTTTCTACGAGGTCCATAAATGAAGAAAATGAGAGCGCTAGCGATGTTCCCACAATATCAGTCCATATCGTTATTTTCTGATAATGTATCCAGCCACTTTGCCGCGGATAACCTTCAGCTTTTAGTCACAAAAAATGCTAAGCGAGAGAGAGAGAGGGGGGGAGTATGTGTGTTGGGGTGAAGAAGGAGTGAGTTGATGACTCGAATCTCTCTTCATCCGGTTAAAATCTCCTAAACACCCACCCAGCTATATCTGTATCAGAGAGAGAGAGAGAGAGAGAGAGAGAAATTGAAAAGACAATTCCACAATGTCTTCAGACTGGATTTGTCGACGCCGGTTCCCGTTGGTACCCAAGGGACGGAAACGATCTCTACCTCCCCCTACACACTCAACCCAATGCGCACGCCTCCCGAAACGGGGGTCTGTAAGGTCCATTGCCACTGGTAATTACTTTCGGTGTGCGAAGGAGATGGCGAACTAAACGAGATGCCGAGGTGATCTTCAATAAGACATGTCCACTACACGAGTAATCGGAATTCAGAATGATTTGATTGGTGGGACATTTACAGAAAACTCTCTCTCTATCCCTCTCTCTCTACCCCCCTCTCTCTCTCTCTCTCTCTCTCTCTCTCTCTCTCTTACAGAAATAGCCGGATGGGAGTTTAAGAGATTTTGACCGGATGAAAAGAGATTCGAGTTATCAACTCACTCTGTCCTTCTTCCAGCATTCTCTCTTTCTCTCTCTCTCTCTCAGAAATAGCCAGGTGGGAGTTTTGGAGATTTTGACCAGATGAAAAGAGATTCGAGTCATCAACTCAATCTTTCCTCCCTCCCTTCCTCCCATATTCCAATTATCTCTCTCTCTCTCTCTCTCTCTCTCTCTCTCTCTCTCTGGTGGGAGTTTAGGAGATTTTTACCGGATGAGGAGAGATTCGAGTCAACTCACTTCTTTCTCTATCCTATATTCTCTCTCTCTCTCTCTCTCTCTCTCTCTCTCTCCCTCTCTCTTATACAAAGATAGCCGAGTAGGTGTTTAATAATTGTGACCGGATGAAGAAAAATCAATCACCTCTCTCTCTCTCTCTCTCTCTCTCTCTCTCATTTATATATATATATATACCTCTCTCTCCTCTTTCTCTCTCTCTGAAGGTAAACTCAATTTGTATCAGTCAATTCATTTCCTCCAGTTTATATATATATATATATATATATTTTATTTTATTTTTATTTTTCTCTCTCTCAAGATAAATTCAATTTATATCACTTAAGTCATGTTCTCTTCTTTTTTGTTTTGTTTTTTTTTGTGTCTATACTGTGTTGTATTTCGTTTTCATCAATTCATTTAATTTAAAAGAAGATAAAGAAGTTCTTTGACGGTAAGACCAGTCTATAACGTGAACATGAATAATTTGAGTCATTGCAATTGTTATCGGCTGAAATCTACAGTTCTGCCCCCTGGTGGTTACTGCTGGGATGCATTGTTAAGGATTATAAAAATCTTTAAGAGCATTGTCAATGGTCAGGAATTAATGCAAGATATATTTATAGAATACGAATATCGTTCCCCCATAGGGGTTGAGCACTCTGGCGAATTGGCATATTGCAAAGCTCTTCAAACGAATTGAGCACTCTGGTATCCGGTTAGGTATAAAATGTAAACAAACGAACGCTACTACTTAATACCTTATAATTCCCGAGCTGACGTGGTGCGCTTGTTGGCTGAGCGGTATGATACTAAGTCTAACGTAAAGTTGGGCGGGTTTCGATCCCAGCTTCAAGCGTCCAACGTGTCTAGCCACACTGAAGAGTTGTGATACAACGAAACAGTCTGTCTGTGGATGACAATATATATAGAGAGAAAGTGACCAAATTTATCTTTATTATTTAATCAAACATGCTTAAATGAAAGACTATATATATATATATCAGGGGCGGAGATGGGACTAGTGCTACTCGTGCCCGGCACGACCAATAACTCGGTCAATGTTATTTAAAATGGATTAAAAATCATCCATTAATTTCAAGCAAACATACTTAGTCTGATCTCAATTAAATTACGTATCTATTCAAGTTTCGATAACTAAGTAGCCAAAAGTTCATAAATATATCTGGGAATAACACAACGATGCTGTTTTGAACGGATGGTCTCTGTCCGGCCACCATCAGATCCATTGAACATCCCATAAAATCGGCTCTAGTGTTGAACACGCGTAATCCGTGCCCAGCACTAGACCCTTATAATAACAGTAATGATAGAGAAATCTCGCTTTTGGCTGTAGCCAATGGCAAAAGAAGTCAATATACCGTGCTCAAAAAAATTAGCACAATGTGACTGCTGATGCCTGTCTTGGGAAGAGAGAAAGAGAGAGAGAGAGAAAGAGAGAAGGGGGATAGTTGATTATCGCCGTCGCCGACGTCATCATCATCGCTATGGTAAATGTTGGTTAAACGGCGTGTTGTAATTCGTTTTTTCACTATCAGATGTTTATTTCTTTAATGAATGTTGCATATATTACATTCTGTAACTAAAATTTGTTTATTTGAATACATTTTCAACAAATAATCTTTATTTTAAGCGAAATTGAAACTACTAGCTGTGTCTGTGTATTTTTCGTAGATTTCTATGATTCAAAATTCACGAATAAACCATTCCTTAATAATAAAAAAAAAACGATTGTGAAGTGCTAATAAAAAATCAATCATTTAATTATTTTATAATTCCATGAGACAAATGACCTGGAGAGTTGTGGACTTCACTGCTAACCTGGTTTGTTGTCATTGTCATCAATTTCTTTATTCTAATAAACATATTTTTCTCGTCATAGTAATGAACATCTTCTCTTTTCTTCTATACTTTTGAAAGGAAAAAAAATATCTTATCTACTGTATTAACAAGACTACAACTTATATAGTATCTTGATTGTTTACAAAAAAAAAAAACACCATGCAAGGTACGTTAGTCAATCTGTGCTATACAATGGAGAATCACGCAATAGCAACTATGATGACTTACTTTGGGTCCTCGGACCACGGGTTGGGAACTGAAGTTGACAGAGGGCGGTGGGGGGGGCACGAGTAGCAAAAATAGACTAGAGTCGCCACTGATATATATATATATGCATTGCCTGTGATTTTACAATAAAAATACATTCCAAATTATTTTTATTAAAAGATTGCATTAGAAATTATTTTTGAAATAAGAATGCTTTGCAAATAATTTTTGATATTAGAATTCTTTGAAATGATTTCTGCTATAAACATTTTACTATAAAAATGATGGAAAATCAATACTGCTGAAAATTCTATCCGAAACAGTATCATTCCGACGTAAGATGAAGTTAGCATGAAAAGCACTCTGTTTCAACAGCAAACGCACCGAGTGCACCGATCCTAGCAAGGATCGTAACTTATCATGTTGGAAAAAATTTAAAAACAGTATTTAGATGGAGCTACTCTTACCACTTGCCTAAGTTCACTTGCAGCACACAGGTAAAAGTTTAAAATCTAGGAGGTATTTCTGCCACATCCTATATATATCATCATCTAGTCACGCTGACAGCGAGAATTTTCCTGTCTCTCTCTCCTTCTCTTTCTCTCTCTCCACCCGTCCTTATAATTCCTCGATTCCGCCTGGTCGTCCAGGCTACACCCAGTGTCCGCACAGAACTGATGTATATAAGTTCTTGATGGTCGGCTAACCCTAGCATGTCCATGTGTAGGGTCCATTGATGAACGTCACTTAAGGGTTCGTCCTTGCTTCTTCAGCTGAGTCCTGCATGTCTTGTTCGTTTTGTTTGGATGATTCTTGAGATGGGAGGTAAGTGACCGTACAGCTGTTGGTTTCGTGGAGTGCTGCTTCCCGGAGTTGTTGTTGTATTAGTAATCGAAAAAGCTTTGGAAAGCTGCAACGTGTTTTAATTCAAACAGAGTGCCCTAACTACTAAGCATAAAATAATCCTAGACAGGTTGACCTGCCGTATAAAATCAACCAGTTTATTGATACCATGACTGTGTGCGAAAAAAAACAAACTCTTAAGTAACAGCAACACAAAAAATGTAAATATGAACTTTCAGGGAACGCGATTCCCTAACCTCTAGATACAAAATAACCCTTCATAAGTTTATATGCCGTTGAAATCATTCATGAGAACTGCCCATCTCTCAGTAGTGTCAGTGTTGTATAGCCACCTACATATACAAATATATGCGGAAACATAGTCAACAATAATGACGACTTCAATGAACGAACGAACACACTTCTTTATGTAACATATTGACCCTCGACCGAGCCGTCAATCAAGTGATGCACCTGTGTAAATGAGTGGAAGAACAGCGAAAGGGGTGCATCCGGTCGAAGATATCGGAATATCACCTTGACCTGTAGACGTGGTTGAATTCGGTGCAGAAGCGTACACCCACGGGAAGCAGGTGGATGTCAAACAAAAATATAACCAGGTGCCACAGACGCCTTGGGTCAGTTCGAGTTCCAGTTGCAGTCAGTCAGTTCCAGTTGCAGTCAGTCAGTTCCAGTTGCAGTTGGAGTCAGTTAGGGACAAGATGCCAGCGTGAGAATCAGCTTGCAGACAGTGGGCTTTGGGCCCTCAGTGACCCACGGTTGAGCAGTCCAGCCGGAATACGAGAGAGAAGTGCTGCTATGGTCAGAAAAACTTGGGGTCAATATGTAGCAGTCTGTCCCCGTCTCCAACTCATCTCTCTCACACAACCAGCATCAACCCTTTCGAATAAAGTGTGAGAGGTATATTTTTATAAAGAAGTGTGTTCGTTCGTTCATTGAGGTTCCTCATTATTGTTGACAATGTTTCCGCGTATATTTGTATGGTTATATTATGGATATACAACATTTATAAAAATATATTTCTCACACTTTATTCTCGAAAGGGTGATGGTTGTTGTGTGTGAGAGGTGAGTAGGAGACGGGGACAAACTGCTACATATTGACCCAAGTCCTTCTGACCATAGCAGCACTTCTTCCTCATCTTGGCTGGGGTTGCTCAACCGTGGGTCACTGAGGGCCCAAAGCCCTCTGTCTGCCGCTGGCTCTCAATTCGGCATCTTGTCTCCAACTGGCTCCAACTGGTTCGAACCGCCTCGGGCACCTGGTTATATACATGCATTCTTACAGGTACTCCTTTTGGGCTCATTTCATAATTGAGAGAGAGTACCTGAAATATCGGACTGCCATATCGTTGTAAGTGTGATCGAACTCCAGTCACGCTTGGCACAGCCGGCTAGGGGTGTAGAACAAACAGACTGCACCTCTGCAGAGGGTAAGACTCCTGCAACGAGTGTCCCTGGATATGACACTAAACAATCTGGTGGTGAGGTTTCAGTAATGTTAGAGCTTTGGGGAATGCAAAGTACCTCTTTATTGCCATCGCTCCCAGGTCCATTCTGGTCCGGTGTGGTAGCACCTGATAGGGTCCTATCTATGGGTCATTGAGAACTTAAATACGAAAGGAAATCTTACATTCATTCAAACTGAACTGATTGAAATAGAGCTGTTTATTTGTATAAAAAAGGATTTGGCTTTAAATAACCCACAATGGTTGATATGCTATAAAAACAGAGCAAACCAAACCAAACCAATCTAGTCACGCTATTACGACTATTGGAAAAGGAATCACTCCACCGGCTATAGGTTAACTAGTATTACTACTTTTCTTTGAGAAGGATACCTTTGGCATTAAACAACCCACAAAGGTTGATATGCCGATAAACAAAGAAACCAAGTCAAACCTTACCTTTATAAGGTTTAACCCAATTTACCAACCCCTCCGCTCGGGCAGGATATGACACAAGGTCATTTTTTTAAAGCGGAGTTTAACAGGTTTCAATTCACAGTTTTCCTTCTCCTAGACTAGTTGCCTCACCAAGGCTGAAGAACCCAGACTGTCCTACTATTTACCCATAGCTAGAGGGAGAATAATTGGATTCATACCTTTCCCAAGGATATTAGTGCTACGTGAAATGCAATCGTCTCGTCCAGGATTTGAACTCGTGTCACCGTGTCCATTTCCTACGACGATAACCATTACACCACGAGCACCTCCACCTTTATAAGGTTTAACAGGGAGTTAACATGTGGATAACGACCCGTTTCTTATAACACGTTAAGTTATCCCAAAGAGAGTAAACTAACACAGAATATTCGGTAGGAAATAGAACAATCAATTAATATAATATGACATTTAATTGTACACAATACAAGTAGGGAACTTAGTTCCCTCCCTTGGCTATACAAGAGTCACAAGCGTTTAAGGAACAAACAGGAAAATCCATATAGCAAAAAGGTGGAAACCACTTACTCTTCTCGGGTCTGGAATATAAAAAAGGAAGGTCCCATGTGCTTGCTGAGAGGAACAAACCACATGCCGCTCTTCTGAAGACCTGTTCGTGAAAAAGATAGATTTCCCAGTTCACCTTGTCACGTGACCAAAAAAGACTCGTGACGTGGGAGGGTTCCTCAAACACTGTAACCAGGGAGACCACTCCGTTTAGACTCCCAACACCTTATAAGTAATTTTGAGCAGGTCTCTAACTCCCTTTTTATTCTTTTGCTAATATCTCGTTGTCTATCGCTTCGATTTTTAACATCTCATAATGTCGGTGGATCTTACTATACGCTGACTGCCTCCCCTTCAGAAGGTTAATGTTATATATTGACCCTCGACAGAGCCGTCAATCAAGAGATGCACCTGTGTAAATAAGCGGAAAAACAGCGGTGGCAGGTGTACGTTAGAAAATTATATAACCAGGTGTTCGGGCGGTTCGAGTCAGTTGGAGACAGGATGCCAGCGTGAGAACCAGCTTGCAGACTAAGGACTTTGGGCCCTTAGTGACCCCCGGTTGACCAACCCAAGCCAAGATGCAAAAGAAGTGATGCTATGGTCGAGGAAGACTTTGGGTCAATATAGCAGTCCGTCCTTGTCTTCACTCATTTCTCACACACAACAAACATAACCCTTTCGAAAATAAAGTGTGAGAGATTTATATTTCTATAAAGAAGTGTATTCGTTCGTTCATTGAAGTCGTCATTACCGGTTAATGATGTTTCCGCATGTAAGTGTATATTTTTATATGTACACGAGTTGTTGTATTGTGGCTATACAACATTAAGATCCCCCCGACAAAAATGAGGGGTCTTGGGTATTGCACTAACCTGCATCTGTCGGTGGAGTTCCGGTCCCGGAGATCTGGAGTACCGTTTCATTGCAATTACTCCATGGTCCATTCTGACCCGGAGTGGTAGTACCTATTAGGGTCTCATCTGAGGGTTAAATAGATCTGCTTAAAAATTATCTGTTGTTGATAGGAATATATAATATGATGAAAATATCGATTAGTTGTATTAAGAATAGTTACTTGAAGCTCTAATTATTTACTAAGGATTATTATTATTATTAGATACTTGAAAGCATATGACTGTAAATTATTTGTATTAAGAATAGTTACTTGAAGCTCTAATTATTTACTAAGGATTATTATTATTATTAGTTACTTGAAAGCATATAACTGTCAATTATTTGTATTAAGAACAGTTACTTGAAGCTCTAATTGTTTACTAAGGATTATTATTATTAGTTTCTTGAAACCGTATAATTCTGTGTACCAACTAATGACTATTGAATAGAAACAATTACTTGAAACTATTTATTAGTAGTATTAGATTAGAATACTTTAAACTATACAACTATGTGCAAACAAATAATTTTCATTAGATAGAAATAATTACTTGAATTCATACAATCATTACCATTAGATAGGAATACTTGAAACCGTACTATTCGTATTCAATCAGACCATGCACAAAAAAATTTTTTTAGAAATAGCTACTCAAAAAATGTAAGTGTGAATGCGATTCCTTAACTACTAGGCATAAAATAACCCTTGATTGGTTTACATGCCATTGAAATCATTTAAATATCTCTTTTTGCAATTGCTTATGTGAGAGGTTGTTCATATCTTTTTCTCTACATCCCAGTCAGTTAGAGCTTGCAATAAAATACGCTAAGCATCCTATGCTAGGGGATAAGATTCGACTCCACCCCAAACAGAAACCTTTGCTAAGGAGTAAGACTCGACCCAAACCCAAAGAGTACCTTGTGCTAAGGTGTAAGACTCAGCCCTACCTCAAAGAGTACCCTGTTCTAAGGTATAAGACTCAGCCTTGCCCCAAAGAGAAACCTTTGCTAAGAAGTAAGACTCGGCCCTACACCAAAGAGTACCCTGTTTTAAGGAGTAAGACTCGACCCAAGCCCAAAGAGTACCTTGTGCCTAAGGTGTAAGACTCAGCCTTACCCCAAAGAGAAACCTCTGCTAAGAAGTAAGACTTGGCTCTACCCCAAAGAGCACCTTGTGCTAAAGTGTAACACTCGGCTCTACCGCAAAGAGTACCCTGTGCTAAGAAATAAGACACGGCCCTACCGCAAAGAGTACCCTGTGCTAAGTAGTAAGACTAAGCCCTAAGAGAAACTTTTGATAAGGTGTAAGACTCAATCCTACCGTAAAGCATACCCTGGGTAAGACATTAAACTTAATGCGGTTTCGCTACTCTTAGAGAATGAAGACTGATCAATTTTTTGCTCTTCCTCCCATAGTAGTACGAACTGAGTATGTCTCTGGTAAGGATTCCTTTCTAAGGGTCCCCTCTAAGGGTCAAAGATATCTGTTTGGGATCAAGCTTAAAATGACTGCAAACTTTATTAATTGTTCAGTGTAAAATGATTTTAAAAAATTGTGAAGATATAATTTTCTATCGATTATAATTAGTGACCATGACTGACGAACAGAATTCAGCAGTCTGTTCCTATCTATTCTTTAGGCTGCCCATATCTATCTATCTATCTATCTATCTTAGTCTTTTCCAATCTATCTATCTATCTATCTATCTATCTATCTCTATTTCTATCTATCTATCTATCTATCTATCCTTGTGTTTTCTAATCTATCGATATATCTATTACTGTCTATAGATTTTCATCTATCTACCTATCTATGCCGTTTATACATATCTATCTATCTCTTATCAATCCATGTATATATCTATTTCACTTCATATATTTATCATCTATATATCTATCTCATGTCTGTCTATCTATCCATCTATCTATTTAACTATTTCAATCTGTTCATGTATTCTGTTCATAAACATATTTCTCTCTGTGTACATACCACTCTCTCTCTCTCTCTCTCTCTATCTCTCTCTCACTATATATATATACATATATGTGTATAAATTTATGAATTATATAAATATATATATATGTGTGTGTGTGTCTATTCCTCAACTATTTATTATTCTGTTTATATCAATCTATTTTTTTTAGTCTGTTTATATCTATGGCAAATTTTCCAATCTTCAATATATCGATTTCTGAGTCGATTTTTAGTGTCTCCGTCTCTATCCATCTATCTACACACACACACACACACACACACACACACACACACACACACACACACACACATATATATATATATGTGTGTGTGTGTGTGTGTGTGTGTGTGTGTGTGTGTGTGTGTGTGTGTGTGAATGAATAGGTCTCAATTTAATACATATATACATATATACATATATATGTGGGGGGGACATCAATGAATAGGACAGCAATTTTAATATATATATATATATATATATGTGTGTGTGTGTGTGTGTGTGTGTGTGTGTGTGTGTGTGTGTGAATTAATAGATCAGCAATTATATATATATATATATATATATATATATATATATATATATATTAATATGTCAGCAATATGTGTGTGTGTGTATATGAATGTATAGGTCTCAATTTTACTATATATATATATATGTGTGTGTGTGTGTGTGTGTGTGTTTGTGTGTGTGTGTGTGTGTGTGTGTGTGCATAAGTTAATTGATCAGCAATTATATATATATATATATGAATAGGTCAGCAATTTTTAATATATATATATATATATATATAGGTTTGCACGCAGCGTGCAATCCTCAACAAGTCCTGGCAGCAACACCCCACAAGACACCAACTGTACGGCCACCTGCCCCCTATCACGAAAACTATTCAAGTTAGGCGAACCAGACATGCAGGACATTGCTGGAGAAGCAGAGATGAACTCATAAGAGATGTACTCTTATGGATCCCCACACACGGCCGCGCAAAAGCAGGACGACCAGCACGAACGTACATTCAGCAGCTATGTGAGGATACAGGTTGTTGTCCTGAAGACCTGCCTAGGGCGATGAACGATAGGGAGGAGTGGCGAGAGAGGGTCAGGGATATCCGTGCTGCCAGCACGATATGATGATGATGATGATATATATAGGTCAGCAATGTGTGTGTGTGTATAAATGTATAGGTCTCAATTTTAATATATATATATATATATATATATATGTGTGTGTGTGTGTGTGTGTGTGCAAATGAATACGTCAGCAATTTTTATACACACACACACACACACACACACACACATATATATATATATATATACATAGGAATAGGTCAGCAATTTTAATGTATATGTGTGTGTATGTGTGTGTGTGTGTATGTGTGTGTGTATGTGTGTCTATAAATGAATAGGTCAGCAATTTTAATATATATATACATATATATATAATATACATAATAACTTAATATATATATATATATGTGTGTGTGTGTGTGTGTGTGTGTGTGAATAGGTCAGCAATTTTGATATATATATATATATATATATATTAATATGTCAGCAATATGTTGGTGTGTGTATATAAATGTATAGGTCTCAATTTTACTATATATATATGTGTGTGTGTGTGTGTGTGTGTGTGTGCATAAGTTAATTGATCAGCAATTATTATATATATATATATATATATATATATATATATATATACATATATATATGAATAGATCAGCAATTTATATTATATATATATATATATATATATATATATATATAGGTCAGCAATGTGTGTGTGTGTGTATAAATGTATAGGTCTCAATTTTAATATATATATATATGTGTGTGTGTGTGTGTGTGTGTGTGTGTGCAAATGAATACGTCAGCAATTTTTATATATATATACACACACACACACACACATATATATATATATAGGAATAGGTCAGCAATTTTAATGTATGTGTATGTGTATGTGTGTGTGTATGTGTGTCTATAAATGAATAGGTCAGCAATTTTAATATATATATATACATATATCTATATAATATACATAATAATTTAATATATATATGTGTGTGTGTGTGTGTGTGAATAAGTCAGCAATTTTGATATATATATATATGTTTGTGTGTGCGTGTGTGTGTATAAATGAATAGGTCAGCCATGTTAATGTTGTACTTAAGGTTTTTATATCATATAATTCTCTTCACGAGTTTAATAATGGTTGAGATAGTCTTTATTTCTAGCGATTATATAATGAAGACCTTTTTGATAGGGGGTGTAATTCTTTTTAATTCCAGGATTTGTGTCTGTGAATGTCCAGTTGGAGTTAATTGTCCACGAGGGGCTTTGGTCTCTGTCGAATTTTATATGTGTTTTCAATGATGTACTCGGTGACAGCGTAAGTGTATGTGTGTGTGAGTGTGTGTGTATGAATTAATAGATCAGCAATTATCATATATATATATATATAGGTCAGCAATGTGTGTGTGTGTGTGTGTGTGTGTGTGTGTGTGTGTGTGTGTGTGTGTGTGTAAGTTAGGCTCTGTTTAATGTACGTTTAAATCTATCAATGAAATTTTTCCTAGTTGTCTGAATTTCTGAGAGGAAGCTTGATAATTCTATCATTTAGGATTTTCGGACTATTGTCTTCATCTCTATTGCTCTATTCACAACGATTCGTAGTCTAACCTTTTTGATTATTGGTTCCCGTATTGTATTCATCTCTATACTTGGTCTACTCAACAGGTCACTGTAACCCAGCATATGTCCTGATTCTTTAAGGCATCTAATTCCCCGTAAGAGCAGATGGTTTCCCTTTCCTTTCATGTATTGTCCGCTATAGCCGACTTTTCAATTTCACCTAGCACTACTGATTTTCGATGTTCTTCTAGCCTTATTTTTAGGGGGCGGCATATCTCGCTTTGTATACTTTACCACAATACAAGGGGTGGAGTGCACACAGTTCTTGGTCATGTTGAATTCTGTTGGGGGCCTGACACGGAAGAAATTCCTCCGGAGAGTTGAGCCACTTGTGAATATTGTCCTGGTGTCATATAGACTACATATCTTCTGAATCCTTTCGACTAGTCCTTTGACATAGGGCAGACATACTGTGGTGAGTTTTCGGGTATCGTCCATTATCCTCCTATCCAGGTTTCTTAGAGCCAATATTATGCTCTCTTGGTAGTTGTTGCAATGGAGGTTGTGTCTTAAACCAACCACTTCTTCTTGAAAAAAAATCGTAATATGAGCTCAGGTAAAAAATAATTCATAAGAGCAGTAATTCATCGGGATGTTAGAGCATTAAGTTTATGAGTCCCAAAAATTCACCCTGAGCGGTCCAGCAGGACACATAGCATAAGGCGTTGGTTCCTTAGGCTTCTGGGTGACAATCATCTGGAGGTTGCAGGTTCATTCCTGACTGCAGAAGAGTAACAATGCAGGAATACTTAACACTTGTGCCCGGTTACGGTTAATGAAATCAGAACCCGTGGATTAAAAAATGGACGTGGTTTGAAGTTCTGTGTTGGCTCCCAAGTTCAACAAACACCTGAAGAAGGCCGGTGGACATATCGGCCGAAATATTGTGAATATAAAGATTAAGACAATAGTCCAAAAACCCCGAATGATAAAGATTTTTTTTCTTTTATTTGGAGTAATGAGTAGTTGTCTGTTTGGTAAATTGGCATTATTTTAAAGATTAATTACTGCATGCAAACACGTGTTTTGAAATATGGAGTTTTCTATTTTCTGGTAATTTAATGTTGCTTTTATGTAAAAAAAAAGACTCAATTATTCAGAGCCTGAGTAGATCCTATGTATACTTTTTTTAGCTGCAATATTCGATTTTGTAGACTACATTTTTTAAATTGCAACTTACATTTTTATTTATTATAAATGTTATTTTAAGAGTTTTCAAAGATATAGGATTTTCCTTCCATGATTATATTACATGCTATATATCTTTTATTTTTGCATTTTTAGAGGCCAAGTGTTGTGAGTTCCCCAAATGTATATATATATATATATATATATGTGTGTGTGTGTGTGTGTGTGTGTGTGTGTGTGTGTGTGTGTGTGTGTGTGTATACCTTTCACATTCTGTTCATATTTTCTACCTATCTCAGTCAGTTAATATCTATTTATCTATCTTTCCATCTATCTATCTTATTGTGTTCATATCTAGCAATTTATCTCATCTTGTTCATATCTGTCTCATTACTCTCTCTCTCTCTCTCTCTCTAGCTCTCTCTCTCTCTTTCTCTCTCTCTCTCTCTATATATATATATATATGTTCATATAAATCTATTCATCTGTTCATATATCAATATCATTTTGTTTCTATATTTCTAGTTATCTATCTGTATATTTTAGTTAGTTCATATCTATTTTTTTCTGTCTATTCCTAACTGACTAGCGATTTCAGCCCGTTTTTATCTATCTCTCTATCTATCTCGATCGGTTTATATATATATATATATATATATATATGTGTGTGTGTGTGTGTGTGTGTGTGTGTGTGTGTGTGTCTGTCTGTCTCAAGCACAGTCGAGTGAGGCAGTTAAATATACCGACTGCACTGCAGCAGAGAAGTAAGGTCTCCTTCTCAACGAGTGTCCTGCATATGACACTAAACCATGTTATGGAGAGGCTCTAATCCTGCGGAATGCAGAGTACCTTTTCATTGATTTTACTCCCTGGTCTACTCAAACCTGGATTGGTACCCCCTGTTTTCATCTAAGGGGTCTATTAGAACTATATAATCATTTACCTGACTTTAAACCATTTAACTATGTGCAAACAAATAAGCTCTGGCTCGTTAAAAAATCATGTCACCTACAAACTATTCACTCACAAATCATATATATATATATATATATATATGAATTGTCAAAATAATGGAAACACCTGAAAATTTCAAATTCATTTTGATATGATTTTCTGATTACAGCCCGCTCGTGAAATCCATCTTTGTTCTGCTCCCTTCTAACAGTTTTCGAGCAAACTGGCTTCTCCAGATGGTCAAAAAGCTCTGCAGTAATTTTCATGGCTGTATTCTTGTGATTCTTCCTAACAATCCGCCTAAGAGTCCGACGGTTCCTATCAGACAGCTTTCGCTTTCTTCCAGAGTTTTGCTTCAGTGAGGAGGTTTTTCCTTCTTTCTCAAATACTATCATTACTTTCCAGACATTACTCCTTGCTACACCAAATAATTCAGCACTTTTTGTTACACTAACGCCAGCCATAAGAACACCAACAATTTGCCCTTTTTTAAAGTCTTATAGATGTGACATTTTAATAAATTTTGATTAATTTCTTCTGATGATTTCTGTAATAAAACAATATTTGTATATTTAGACGAGAAAAATTGATAATAAATAAAAAAAAAACGTTAAAAAAATAAACCTTTGATGGTTTTACAGGAGTTTCAAAATTATACCAAGATTCTAGGTATTTTCATTATTTTGTCCACCCCTATATATATATGTGTGTGTGTGTGTGTGTGTGTGTGTGTGTGTGTGTGTGTGTAACAGGATTTGGCATTAATTAGCCAATAAGGATTGATATGCCATAAAACCCAACCAAACCAAATTCTATATATTTAATATATATTTATAAAGAGGATTTGGCATTAATTAATCAAAAAGGGTTGATATGCCATAACACCAAACCAAACCAAATCATATATATTTAATACATATGTATAAAGAGGATTTGGCATTAAATAACCTACAATGGTTGATATGCCATAAAACCCAACCAAACCAAATCATATTTATTTAATATTTATGTCTAAAGAGGATTTGGCATTAAATAACCAACAAGGGTTGATATGCCATAAAACCCAACCAAACCAAATCCTATATATTTAATATATATGTATAAAGAGGATTTGGCATTAAATAACCAACAAGGGTTGATATGCCATAAAACACAACCAAGCCAAAGCTATCTATCTCAGTCTTCTCCATTCTATCTTTCTATTCGTCTATCTATTGTTAAGTTGGACACCTTCGACGCCCAGGGTTGATATCCAAGTTGAATATATTCTTACCTCGCCATTCTTTTTATTATCTTTTAAAAGATCTATCTCCGTCTCTTACCTTCTTCTCTCTCTCTCTCTCTCTCTCTCTCCCTCTCTCTCTCTCTATCTCTCTTTCCCCTCCCCATCACTAGATCCTTATCTAAATCTCTCTCATCGAACGGCCCGCCATTCTGATTGACAGGCTAAGCGACCCAGATGAAGGCACGTTTTAAAATGCCTTCTCCCTACACTCACTGCCGACTCTTCGCACTAACCGCCCGGTATCTCGCATCTCTTACGTTGTAGGGCCGGAACTCAAGGGACCCATACATGTACAAAACTGCAATCAACTTGTCACTGAGAGCAGCGAGAACATAAGGTCCGAGAAGCCTAAATATCACTGACCGCTAAGAATAGAGAAAGTGTAAGTTAGAGCGATACCGCGGTTAAAAGATAAAAACACACCAGTGGTCTCCAAAATGAGTGATAGTCACTGATAAACCCCGAAGGCTGACACGCCCTTTTGTTCACCTCCCACCTCTGCTTCACTATCTCCCCCACCTCCCACGCTTCATCTTTCCGCACCCATCTTCTCTATCTTTATTCCTTTCTCTCTCTCTCTCTCTCTCTCTCTCTCACGCGCACACGCACGCACACTCACCCGCATATACAGTGTCCTGAGTATGACACTGAACTAAATCCGATTGGGAGGCTACAGTTCTAAAGACTATGGAGTACCTCTTCAACTGCCATTACTCTCAGGTCCACTAAATGCAGTACCTGTTAAGACCTCATCCATGCATGAAAAATACATGAAACCATCTACGTGGTGAATTCAATAAGTTTCCAGACTTTTTTGGTAGGGGCATTTAAAATTGTCGTAGACTCTTGAGAATTCAGTATGTTATTGCTATACATCTTATAAGATGACTGACCTATTTTTATGATCTCAGCTTCAAATGAACAGCTACAGCAGGAATTGGAATACACCATACTAAAGCCTGATTGTCACAGCTGGTGAATTTCAAAAATGCAATCTGACACTTTAGAAGAACGATATGCAATAAAATTGTTTTAAACTTGGAAAAAATGCCACAGAAACGTATGGAATGCTTCAGACTGCTTTTAGACCGTCTTGCATGAATCGAGGATCAGTTTTTGAGTGGCATAAGAGATTCAGGGAAGGCAGGGAGTCTGTGAGAGATGATGACAGGTGTGCGAGGAATAAGGAAGTCAATACACCAGAGTTGATTGGCCAAACGGTTAGGGTTAGGTTAGGGTTACGATGTTGAGGTTTTAAGGGAGTTCAGGAAGAGATTCGGTCGGAAGAGGCCAGTACTCTTCAAATCAGGTCAGTGGCATTTCCACCAGGATAATACACCAGTCCACAACTCCATCCTTTCACAGACTATTTGACCAAGATGGGCATCAAGACAGTTCCTCGGCCTTCCTATAGTCGAGACCTTGCTCCCTGTAACTCACACAAGAGGACTTCCATGGGGCCTTGCAGAAGTTGTTGGAACGGTACAACAAGTGTATTGCAGCCGGAGGAGATTACTTGGAAGGGGACTAGAGTTTGTGTGTGCAATCAATAAAAGTGCCCATACGAAAAAAGTCTGGAAACTTATTTATTGATCCTCGTAACAGTATACAAATTGTTTCACTTTCTGTCAGTTTTCCATCTGTCAATCTCTCTCATGTTGCCCAGTTAGCTGGCGTTGTAGAATACACCGATTGCTTCTCTCCAGAGGGGTAAGATTCCCCTAACGAGTGTCCTGCATATGACACTAAACAATCTGATGGTGAGGCTCCAGTAATGCAGGACCTTTGGGAAATGCAGAGTACTCCTTCATTGCCCACAGTCCCAGCTCCACTCTGGCTCGGAGTGGTAACACCTGATAAGATCCTATCTAGGGATCAAATAGAACTAAATTGTGTGCTTATTTTAACCTAAACTGCTTGAAATAGAACTGTTTTGATAACAAAAAAAACTATACTTATACTAAACGGAATTGTTTGAATTAGAACTGTTTAACTAAATTGAATAGCTTGAAATAGAAATATTTTTGACAATTAAACTCTGTAAACTAAACTGAGTTGTTTGAAACAGAACTGTTTATTTGTATAAAAATGAATTTGGCGTTAAATAACCTACAAAGGTTGATATACCATAAACACAAACTCTCTTTTGTGTATGTATGTCTCTCTCTCTCTCTCTCTCTCTCACACACACACACACACACACATACACGCAATGTCGTAGTATGACATTAAACTGCATCCCGTACTCCCAGCTATGGGTTAAATAGTACCAACTCTATCCTTCCACAAAGATGGCTTTGGCATTAAATAACCCTCAAAGGTTGATATGCCATTAAACAAAAGAAACCGTACTGGACTGTTTGTCCTACCAAGGCAAAAGAACATAGTCTTCCCGGCTATTAACCCATCGCAGTGGAAGAAGAAAAAGATTTATGACTTTCCCAAGGGCAAACGAATACTGCTTCATCAAGGATTTGAACTTAACTCTTTTAGTTTACTTCTAAAGCAATGACCCTTACGATTACACGCCTCCATCATCATCATCATCATCATGTCGTGCCGCTAGCACGGATATCCCCGACCCTCTCTCGCCAATTCTCCCTATCGTTCATCGCTTCCGGCAGGTCTTCAAGGCTACATCCCGTATCCTCACAGAGCTGCTGTATGTATGTTCGAGCTGGTCGTCCTGCTTTTGCTCGGCCATGTGTGGGGGTCCATAGGAGTACATCACTTATGAGCACGTCTCTGCTTCTCCAGCAATGTCCTGCATGTCTGGTTCGTCTAACTTGGATAGTTTTCGTGATGGGAGGCAGGTTGCCGTATAGTTGGTGCCTTGTGTGGTGTTGCCGCCAGGACTTGTTCAATATTGCTCGCAACATTCTTGTGTAATTGCCGTCTAGCTTCTTCTCCAGCCGTTTTGTTAGCGTCCAAGTAGTGCATCTATACAGCAGTATTGACACACTCGCTGCCTGGAAGAAACTGCGTTTCACTGAACCTTTGAAAGTATGAAAATAAAACAGTTAAAATAATTATTCATGATGATTTGTGTCAGGATTGGGAGTTGAACCAAACTCAAGGACAAATGTATCCTTAACCCAGTATTGTTCTAAGTGGGCCGATGACTAGCAGGGCTTAAGCCCAACCTTCCCCTCCCCTAATCCACACTATAATCGACCTTCAAGTCACTGGCCTTGTGTCAAGTCCCGTCTGGTGGGAGGCTGGGACAAATGTATCCTTAACCCAGTATTGTACCAAGTGGGTCGATGACTAGCATAGTCAAGCAGGGCTGAAGCCTCTCCTTGTGCCCGACCTTCCTCTCCCCTAATCCCCACTATAATCGACTTTTAAGTCATTGACCTTGTGTCAAGTCCTGTCTGGCGGGAGGCAGAGTACAAATGACACCTTATTGCAAAATTAAAATTCTCTTTTAATGAAGCAATTTAAAGGATAGTTTGGAACCAAATATTCTTTTAATCATTGAAATTCATGATGAAATATAAAAGTACAAAATACTAATTAGAATTTTTCACTCCTTCGTAAATAGAAGTATCGATATCATCATCAATTTCATTAATCCAATGGGGAATCGATGTGTTGTTTAGTATTTGGATTGTGTGTAAATAGCAGTGTACAAATTGATTTTTATCATTAAGGGTTATTGGCTTCATTTTTATTGTTATTTCCACAACGTAATTCGAAGTTCCGTGTAGGTTCCCAAGTTTGACAAACACCTGAAGAAGACCGGAGGACATATCAGCCGAAACATTGAGGAAATGACAATAAAAATGAAGACAATAGTCCGAAAACCCTTAATGATAAAAATCATCAAACTTTATCTCAAAAATTCAGACAACTAATGTACAAGTTGATTTGGTATATAAGTAGACCTCAATAGTTTTAGCTTAAGATTATGGATTAAACCTCTAACTGCTATATAAGTTGACCCCCAAACATTGAATAGGCTGCTGGTAAGCCAAAACTTTCTCAGTAGTAACTTTTATCTAAAATGTTGTGCCATATAAGTACAGTAATAATACCAATGTGTGTATATTCAATAAACTATCATTATGTCACATTAAACTGTCATTGTTGCAGTAGTGTATATAATTTTTCTCTGAAATCAGAATTATAGCTGTCATATATGAAATATGCAATTTTTGCACATTAGAGCTTTTATTCATATGAATTCACAATATATTGCTATATCGTGAAATTTGGCAGTTAAACAACGTACTGTAGTTGTCTGACTGGCTGCATGGGTGCTACTGTGACATTCTGGTTAGTGTTTACAGTCAGTGCATCACCTGTCGGAAATGGAGTGTGATATAGCGTTAATACTTATTTTGTATTTACAGTTTTATTGTTTTATGGTGGGTCATGGTCATCTTTCGATGGCTGTTTTATTCTC
>OY757947.1:39684335-39694335 GCA_963585895.1 Sepioteuthis lessoniana | reverse complement strand
AACTTATATGATAAAGTGATGATGTTTAGACGTCTAGACAGTTGTCTTGACATATCCACAGCCAACCAATTCATATAATGAAATCATGATGTCTGTACGTCTAGATTACAGTCTAGACGTGTGCACGACCAAGGAATTCCGACAGTAAAGTGATGATGTCTAGACGTCTAGATTACTGTCCAAATGTGTGTATAGCTTAACAACATATATAATAAATGATGATGTCTCGACGTATAGACAGTTGTCTAGGCATATCCACAGCCAACAAATTCATATAATAAAGTCATGTCTTCGCGTCTAGATTACACTCTAGATGTGAGCAAAACTAAGGAAGTCATATAATAAAGTGGTGATGTCTAGACGTCTAGATTACTCTCAAGTTGTTTGCACAACTGACCAATGCCTATGATAAAGTGATGATGTCTACATATTTTGACTGGCGACATGAAGTCCATAAAATCAAAACATACTTTTTGTTTTTTTTTGTTTTTTTTAAGTAGAGCAATTATATTGTAAATTGAATTACTATGACCTGAAAATCCAGCAAACACTGCGCGTGGCATGCAGAACCACTGGACAGCTTTTTCGACTTCATTAGGTCTCATCAACAGTGTATACCGTGATCTCCTCCTTTGGTTTCGGCTCTGACTTCTGTGATTGCTGGTTCAATCTCCTGTGAGGGAGATCACGGTATGCACTGTTGATGAGACCTAATAAGGTAAAAAAAGCCGTCCAATGGTTTCGTATGTCGTGCGCAGTGTTCGCTGGATTTTCTGGTCATGGTAATTCAATGTATAACACTCGGTTTAGTTTAAAAAAACAACTTTTTTTTACTTCCATAATAAAAATTATCAAATGATAAAATATAACATTATATACAATAATTTTCGTATTATAAGGATGTTTGGTAGACTAATCCCTGTCGATGAAATTAGCACAATTAGAGTATGTTTCCTTGGGGGTTTTTTGTATTTAGCCGTAAATGAACTAATAACAGCTAAGACGAAAAACATGTTTTGTCTTTTATAGCTGAAGTTTCTGGTTTCATAAAATATTACTTAAACCAGATTAATGGCATATTTTTTCCAAGTTATGAAAAGGAAAGTGTTTTGAAATTGTACCAAAGAATGTACAATGTAGTCATCCATCTGAATACAAAACAGGCTTATCAGTGCTTGACTTATTTGGAAAGCATTGCTTAATCTGGTACAAAGGCTTAAATTTTTCACTATAGCTGCAGTTTCTTAGTGATAACTCATCGAAATAACGAACAGGCTCATTCTTCCAAGTTGTAGTCGTGTTAATACTATTGTATAGTTGCACCACTTGGACATTACCTCCCATCTCACAAACCATCCATCAAGACGAGAAAAACATGCTGGTTACTGCTGGTGAAGTAAGGGCGAGCTCATCAGTAACGTTCTTCTGTGGACTACTACAGATGGGCATACCAGTGCTGACTGGAAAGCATTCATCTGCTCTGAGCGGACACTGGGGGTGCCGTCTTAAGAACTTGCTGAGAGCGATGTCCGATAAGGATGGATGGTGAGAGCAAGCGAGAGAGAGAGAGAGTCACAGAAATCCATACTGTCGTCACGCCTTGATGATGATGATAATAATGTATCTTTCTTTCTTTCTTTCTTTCTCGTTTGTTATTTGTAATTTCCAAAGCTTTTTTTTAACAGAACAAAGAAAGAAAGAAGTAAAAACGAAAGAAAGAAGACAAGAAAAAGAACGTAAAAAAGAAGGGCGAAAAAGAATGAAAGAAAGAAGGAAGAAAATGAGTGAAGAAAAGAAAGAAAAAAGAATGAAAGAAAAAGAATAAAAGATAAAAAGGAAGAAAATGAGCGAAACAAAGAAAGAAAAAAGAATGAAAGAAAGAAGAAAAACAAAAGGAAAAAGGAATGAAAAGAACAAAACAAATAAGGAAAAGATCGAAAGAAGATATCAAAGAAAGAAAGAAAGAAAGAAAGAAAACGTACGAGTAGAAACAAGAAGAAAAGAACGAAAGAAAGGAGAAAGAAAGGAGAAAGAAAGAAGAAAGAAAAGTACAGGAGAAAGAAGAACAATAACGAAAGAAAGAAAGAAGAAGAAGAACAGAAGAAATAAGTGAGAGTAAAAAAGCGAAAGAAAAAAAAGGAAGAACATGAACAAAAATAAGAAGGGAGAAAAATAACGAAAGTAGGAAAATAAGGAAAGAAAGAAGAAAGAAAATAATGAAAGAAAGAAGAAAAAATAATGAAAGAAAGAAGAAAGAAAAATAACGAAAGAAAGACGAAAGAAAAATTATGAAAGAAAGTAGGGAAAAAATAACGAAAGAAAGAAGAAAGAAAAATAATGAAAGAAAGAAGAAAGAAAATAACGAAAGAAAGAAAAAAAGAAAATCAACGAAAAAAGAAGAAAGAAAAACAACGAAAGAAAGAAGAGAGAAAAATAATGAAAGAAAGAAGAAAGAAAATAACGATAGAAAGAAGAAAGAAAATAATGAAAGAAAGAAAAAAGAAAAATGATGAAAGAAAGAAGAAAGAAAAATAATCAAAGAAAGAAAAAAGAAAAATAACGAAAGAAATAAGGAAGAACAACAATGAAAGAAAGAAAAAAGAAAAATAATGAAAGAAAGAAGAAAGAAAAATAATGAAAGAAAAAAGAAAGAAAATAATGAAAGAAAGAAAAAATAACGAAAGAGAGAAGAAAGAAAAATAACGAAAGAAAGAAGAAAGAAAAATAACGAAAGAAAGAAAAAAAGAAAAACAACGAAAAAAAGACAGAAAAACAACGAAAGAAAGAAGAGAGAAAAATAATGAAAGAAAGAAGAAAGAAAAATAATCAAAGAAAGAAAAATAACGAAAGAAAGAAGAAAGAAAAATAATCAAAGAAAGAAAAAAGAAAAATAACGAAAGAAATAAGGAAGAACAACAATGAAAGAAAGAAAAAAGAAAAATAATGAAAGAAAGAAAAAAAAAAAGAAAAATAATGAAAGAAGGAAGAAAAAGTTCAAACCTTTATTTTTTGCAATATCCTAAGTTGTTTTTTTTTATCCACGCTCACAATATCTGTTGTTATCAAGGTTTTTCACTTCTTAACTTCGATTATCTAACAAAACCCCCATGTTTTTTCTCCGTTATATGACCCTAAGTTCTCTTCGTGGAACAGTTTTTAACAGACTAATTTAGAAGACATTTTCTGTAACATTAATAACTATCTAGATTTTCTCTGACCTGTGTTTTACTGAGCACCATCAACATTTATATGTTTGTGCAATATTCTCTCTTTCTTTCGCGGTCAATACAACTGTATAATGGCAGAAGCACTATAATTTCATTCTAGTATGGATGGTCGTACGAACAAAGGCAACGGCGACGTGCAATTACCGAGCGAATGTTTTCGGCTCGATTGTCCTTCCTTACTTTGCTAACACCGAATTAGTATTGATAATTTGCCGCTTCCTTGCGATCATCTTTGTCCACGTCTAGACAGCCAGACGTCGGGTGAATAGCGAGGGTAATTTGGAACAAATCTGCACGGTAATACCCACACGCATCCACGTGGAGACTACGAGTCGGTAGATTAATAATTGTGACAAAGGCGTGGTCGAGAAAAAAAGTGTATCTGAGTGGTTGAAAGTATATACCATATGTTATTATACGAAATCATAGCTTCAGTCAGTAGGATTTACACACACACACACACACACACACACACACACACACACACACAAACACACACATATATATATATATATATATGAACAGTATTTGTACGGCCACTTACCTCCAATCTCACAAACCATTCAAGTAAGACGAACAATAGATGCTGAGTGAAGTAAAAACTTTCACATAAGCGACGTTCTCTTACGTTGGCCGACCAATAAGAGCTTATATATATAAACCCTGTATGGACACTGGATGCAGTCTAGAGGACCTGCCAAGAGATATGAACTATAGGGACGGATGGTATGAACACGACATATTGATATATATCATATATACATATGTGAGTGTGTCTTTACCCGATCCCTTTGCCATGAGCAGAATTTGGCACAAGGTTCATTTTAGAGGGGGGTTAACAAGTTTGAATTCTGAGTTTTCCTTCTCCTAGACTAGTTGCCATACCAAGGTTAAAGAGCCTAGTCTGTCCTACTATTTACCTCTTGTCTGGAGGGAGAATACTTGGATGCATACTGTGACGCGAAAGATTTACTTTTATCCCAAAACGGGGTTTTATTTTCGCACGTGTGAAGACGGGGCAGGTTGTCACTTGTTCCTTTGTAGAATAAGTCCTCGTTCAGAGTTTTTTTCTCAGGCATATAAGAACTGGCATATTATGTGGGGGATTAATTTATGGCCAGACTGACCGCCGCTGGCAAGGGGTTCCAAATTTCACACTATACACACACCAACCAAGGCCACTAGACTTCCTCCCCTAGACAATGGAAGATATGGACCTCTAGGTTGAGACGTAATAATATTAATTCTAGCAGCCGGCAATTCCGGTTTCCCGTGTGATATTCTAAAGGAATTAATAGGACAATTTTAAGCAAGATAACAAAAGGCGACGTGAAGCTGGAAAAGAAATATGACATAACAAGCTCGTAGAAGACAATGCAAATAAGAACTTCGACCACGTGGGAACATTAAAATACATGAATTCTTTACTACACATAGATATACACCCTCAAAGTGTCAAATATATAATAAATGAACAGTCCGTGAACATAAATGTCTTTCTTTCTTTTCTTTTCTTTCGTTTTCCTTCAAATTGAGAGAGAGAGGGAGAAAGAGGGTATATAAAATTGGATATAAGGAGAAACAGTCCCAAGGGTACTTATCTTATTTTTCCTTTGATGGAGTTCCTGTGGAGAATCTTTCCTCTTTTACGGGCTAATAGACTTTATGCTATTTTTAACACTGGCTTGAAGAAAATGGCTTCTTCAATCCGAAATATTTTTATGTCTTCTTCTACCCGGAGTACTGGCTTTGGCTCCGTCTGCCACGAGCCCTGTCCAACAACTAACTTTTCTTACTATCTATTTCCGCTGACAGGAAGGAGTCCCCACTTCCGTTTTGGGGTCCCAGCCAATCATTTGGCTTCTCTCTCCTTCCTTCCCTTGTCAGGCGACCCGAGTGAGGTCACCAAGTATAAACATCTGTGGGTCACCCCTCTGTGACCTACATTCTTTCCTAACGGTCACTCTCTGGTGGCTTGCTATTGTTAATTCAAACACGGGGAATAGTATTAATCTTATTTCTATCGTCTCAGTGGGACATCACGTGACAATACCTTTCTCACGTGCATGAGCACAATGTGAAATATAAACAGCCTCGTTTTGAACTCGGGTCGGCATGTCTATTTCCAACAACGTTACGCCACAAGCGCTCCCAAATGATACACACTCTCTCTCTCTCTCTCACACACACACACACACACACACACACATATATATATATATATATATATAACTTAATTGAATTGTTGGTGATACATATCAAGTCTTGAAAACATTTAACTTTGTTGACTTAGATTTACAAATCATATATATATTTAATGTATATGTATAAAGAGGATTTGGCATTAAATAACCTACAATGGTTGATATGCCATAAAACCCAACCAAACCAAATCATATATATTTAATATATATGTATAAAGAGGATTTGGCATTAAATAACCTACAATGGTTGATATGCCATAAAACCCAACCCAACCAAATCCTATATATTTAATATATATGTATAAAGAGGATTTGGCATTAAATAACCTACAATGGTTGCTATGCCATAAAGCCCAACCAAACCAAATCATATATATATATATAATGTATATGTATAAAGAGGATTTGGCATTAAATAACCTACAATCATTGATATGCCATTAAACCCAACCAAACCAAATCATATATATTTAATATATATGTATAAAAAGGATTCGGCATTAAATAACCATATAAGGGTTGATATGCCATAAAACCAAATCAAACCACTGATTCCATTATGCTAACTGAGCCTCCAAAATTCGAAAAAATTGATACCACTGAACGGAATTTTTCCGACTTATAACTGAGTCAGAAAATGAGATGAAGTCGTTTTTATAGTCGGGTGCCACGAACGAATCGACACTCATATATGGCCGTCATAACAAATGCTTGGTCCCCTAACTACTCTCTTTTAGGGGCACCTCAGACTCCATGCAAAAAGTCAACCCTGCACCTATTAGACAAAGGAGCAGGTTAGTTTGTGGGGTTTAGGTTTGAAGGTCAAGGGCTAAGGACAAAGCTTTGTTGCCGTAAGATATCTGACTCCATATTTTGGTTATATTATATTTTACTCCCACGTTAGTTAGTCGGTGTAATGCCTTGCCCAAGAACGTCCCAAAAAGAATTATACAAAAAGAAAAGGTAGAAGCAGATAAGAGACGAAGACGTTTCTTTTATACTTTCCTTTATTTACTGGGTTCAACAACCATTCCGTGGATGAGGGAGTTTTTCCTGAATACATTGAAATGGTGGAATCCCCCAGTTAAGGTGTCAAAAATACGTTATTTCGTTTCATGTATGTAAGTGTGTGCATTTGGTATTTCGGGCTTCCATAAGGGTTAGTTTTCTTTTGGAAGTTTTGTCAAAGTCCGGTAAGGGTTAGTTTATTGGTCAGTAGTGGGTCTTGTATATTTCAGCATAGTGCTGACCGATAGAGAGAGGGCTGCTACTGGGTGAAAGGGACTAACCGACGCTACGTCCAAAGACGTATGCGTGGTGCCCAAAACACCAGCACCAGGTTATCAATCCGCTGGTCACTGCCTGAAAGAGAGAGAAGGACTCGTCCTCTTTGTCAATAAATGCCTTTTTTCTTTTTACGCATGCGTCATCGCCTTTTCCTGTTATGGACCTCTGGAGTTTTCTGCAAATTTAATAGTTTTCTTTTTATTTATTTATTTATTTTATTAAATTTAATTTTAAATTTTTTTATTTATCTATTCGTTCCCTACAAGTTGTCTGAATTTCTGAGGTGGAACTTGATGATTTTTATCATTCAGGGTTTTCAGACTATTATCTTCATCTTTATTGTTATATTCTCAATGTTTCGGCCACTATGACCTCTAACCTTCTTCAGGTGTTTCTTGTCGAACTCGGAGTTTAAAGATATCCTAATATGAGCTGAGGTAAAAAAAAAAAATTATACATAATAGTAGTAATTTATAGTGATGTAAGAAGATAAGGTTTATAAGTCCCAAAAATTCCCTATGAGCTGTCCAGCAGGACACATAGCGTAACAGTTATAGGTGTTGGTTCCCTAAGCTTCTAAAGAGACAATCATCTGGAGGTTGCAGATTCAATCCTGACAACAATACAGGAATACTTAACACTTGTACGCAGTTATGATCAACGGAATCAGAGCAAGCGACCGCCGTGGATTGAATAAATGTAGTTCGAAGCTTGTGTAGACTCCCGAATTCGACCTGCCAGATGAAATATGGGCCGAAACGTTGTGAATATAACAATAACAATAAAGATGAAGATAATAGTCGGAAAACCCTGAATGATAAAACAAAGAAGAGTCAATACGGAAAATAAAATTTATGTGTTTCGCTATGAGGGTAGCGTCATCATAAATCAAATAATCCTTTTCGCAAAAACAAAGTATACATGTAATAAGGGGAACAGAAGCGAACCATCAAAGCCAAACAAGTCAATTTGATTGTCTATGCTGTCTTTCCTTTCTTATATATATCAAATATTTCATATTTTGCTTTCTCTAACATCCAATTTACCCCCAACTTTTACTCCTTCGCGATACAGGCTTTTTTTAAGAAATTGTGACAGAAATATTGAGAATGAATTTCTTAGGTCTTCTACTCGCATTTTCCATGTGAAGATAGTATTTTTCCAAATACAAAAGACTAACACGAGGAGGCGAGAAAATATCTATTTATTGTAGGTTTTATCGTGCTCTACTGGCCAGTATCTGAGCACTTTTCTGATTTAAGAAAATATTTTTATATTACAATCTCTCTCTCTCTCTCTCTCTCTCTCTCTCTCTCTCTCTCTCTCTCTCTCTCTCTCTCTCTCTCTCTCTCTCTCTCTCTCTTTCAATATATATAATAAACATCATCTTTGCATGTCGAGGGGAATGAATAAAGATTTGATTTGTAAGCATATTTAAACGGTTATTTCATTTCCCTCGACATGCAATGATGTTTTGTTCCTTAGCTATAGTCACCTACACATACAGAAATAAAGAAATGTAGCAAAAAATTAAAATACGCCTACGAATTTATATCCGGTTAAAACAACGCGCTGCGTTTGTACCTTTACTAACACCCACACATACACACAATAATACGCAAATATAAACCACACAAGCACACACCCACGCACACTCACACACTTACAATCACTCGTAAAGATTCCTACAAAATCCCGACTGTTTTTTACTGTATTTTTTCGATTTTCGATTCATTTCATTTTTTTAACTTCTTTTTGTTTTGCAAAAAACTCAACGAAACCCAGGGGTCACAGTCTAAATTCCATGAATGAAATATATATATATCTAATATATATTTATTATTTGATAGCTCTATCCTAGATATTGAGCACTCTCCATATTATATTCTACTTGGTTCGACACAAACCCACAAAGTGATTTAGTGACAACCAACACTGTTATATTATATATATATATATATATATATATATATATATATATATATATATGTGTGTGTGTGTGTGTGTGTGTGTGTGTGTGTGTGTGTGTGTGTGTTGGTGTAAATATGAAAAACAAGATATTCATTGGTGGATATTATTTACTAACGTTAAACGTTTCGGTTTTTACTTTAAATCATGATCAACAGTTAATATGTGATGTTGTATCTTTTGAGTTATATATAATTTCATTTTTTAGATAAAATGAAAAAATAATAAAACTTTAACATTTTCTGGCATATCAACCATTGTTGGTTATTTAATGCCAAATCCATTTTTATACATATAAACAGTTCTATTTCAAACAATTCATTTTAGCATAAATACACAGTTTGATTGTTAAAACAGTTCTATTTTAAGCCATTCAGTTTAGTCAACAAAGTTAAACTGTTCCAATTATTGCTATGTATCACTAACAATTCAATTAAACGTCAGTCATTTATTTACACACAGTTAACTGATTAAAGAGTTCTATTTCAAACAATTCAGTTTATCATAAGCATACAGTTTAGTTCTATTTGACCCATAAATAGCACCCTATCAGGTGCTATCACTCCAGGCCAAAGTGGACCAGGGAGTGAAAGCAATAAAGGAGTACTCAGCACTCCCCAAAGCTCCAGCATTACTGAAGCCTGACCATCAGATTGTTTAGTGTCATAATCCTACATACTTGTTGGGGGGTCTTACTCCTCTACAGAGATGCAGTCGGTGTATTCTACAGTCCCAGCTGACTGGGCCACACAGTTAAATGGTTAAAAAGATCTATTTCATCCATAGATGGGACCTTTAACAGGTACTTCTAGTCTGGAGCAGAGTGGATCGGGGGGTAATGGCAATGTAGGTGGGTACTTCACACTATCCAGATCTCCAGGAGAATTTTATCAATGGGACTGAGAAATATCACCCAAAAAGAGGCAGCAAAAACAGAAATACATAGAATACATATAATCACTCCTTTCCCTCAGGCTAGGTCTTGGGTAAAGCCCCGTTAGAGGATTATAAGAAACCGAAAATAAAGATGGAGTGGGAAAGGTGATCCCTTTGTAGATGTGCCAGAAATTTTAATTTGACCATACAAACAAATGGTATATGCACAACCCAGCGTCTGTCCAAGAAAATGACTCACATAAACTCCTATGGGACTTTGACATACAGACGAATCACCTAATCTCGGCCAGAAGACCAGACCTTATAGTAATCAACAAAAAAAAAAAAAAAAGAGAATTTGCAAAATTGTCGACTTTGCTGCCCCGGCTGACCACAGAATAAAACTGAAAGAATGTAAAAAGAAGGATAAGTACCTCG
>OY757947.1:39580725-39684135 GCA_963585895.1 Sepioteuthis lessoniana | reverse complement strand
CCACAGAATAAAACTGAAAGAATGTAAAAAGAAGGATAAGTACCTCGACCTTGCTTGAGAATTGAAAAAACTATGGAACGTGAAGGTGGCAATTATACCAATTGTAATTGGTGCTTTTGGTACAGTAACTAAAGTATTATGAAAGGAACTAGTAGACTTGGAAGTTGGCGGACGAGAGGAGACCGTCCAAACTACAGCATTAATGAGAACGGCCAGAATACTGAGAAGAGTCAAAGAGACTTGAGGAGACTTGCTGTCACTCAAACTCCAGGGAAATACCATCAGCTAACGCAGGTGTGAAAAATTCTAATGAGTAAATAATAATAATACAGTCACCAAAGGATTAGTACAAGGACTGGAGGACTTGAAATAACGAGATGGGTGGAGACTGTCCAAACTACAGCATTATTGAGAACGGCCAGAATACTGAGAAGAGTCCTGTAGACTTGAGGAGACTTGCTGTTACTCAAACTCTTGTCGAAAACCTCATGAAAACCTACTGATGAGAAAAACTCTCAAGGAGAAAAATGATAATGCAGAACCTAGCATCTACCCTGGAGAAAGAGACGCAGAAACTTCTCAAGAGATACAAACGGATCACCTAATCTCGGCCAGACGACCAGACCTTGTAATAATAATAAAAAGAAAACGGCAACTTGCAGAATTGAGGACTTTACTGTCCCGGCTGACCACAGAGTAAAATTGAAAGAAAGCGAAAAGAAGGATAAGTACCTGGACCTTGCTAGGGGGTTGAAAAAATGTCGAACATGAAAGTGACAGTGATACTAACTAATTATGATTTGTGCTCTTGGTACAGTCACCAAAGGATTGGTACTAGGACTAGAGGACTTGGAAATAACAGGACGAGTGGAGACCATCCAAATTATTGCATTATTGAGATTGGCTAGAATACTGAGAAGAGTCCTGGAGACTTGAGAAGACTAACGCTAATGTAAAAAACTCGAAAAGGAGACAAAATAATAATTTTCACGCAGTTTTATGGTGTCAAGTATTCCCCTCAAATACAACTAATAGTATCTTTTCAAATAATTATTTATATTTAATAAAAGTCGTTTGCGTACTCAGTTATATGGTTTTAGATATTCCTTTCTAATACTAATAATTTGCGGACAATTATATGGTTTGTTTACCGGACATTGGCCTAGGGGTTAGAGTGTTCGCCAATGGCCCGGGAGACCTGGGTTTAATCCCAGGTCGAGTCATACCAAAGACTCAAAAATGGTACTTGATGCCTCCTTGCTTAACACTCAGCATTATAAGGTACGGATCAAGGGTAAAGTAGAGCAATCCAGGGAAGGAGTAGCGCCCTCCCCTACACCTTGGTGTAGTAGCTATCGAAAAGGGAGCCTTTGGGTCACCCTCGACTGCGGTCGCCAACTTTACTTTATATGGTTTTAAGTATTGCTATCTAGAATTAATAATTTTTCCAACTGCTCTATATGACACACAGATTGGAATAATACAATTGGACAAATACAACCAGTCAGGGTCAGAGTGGACCTGGAAGTAATGGCAGTGAAGTGGGGTGCATCACACTCTTCAGATTTCTAGAATCAGACCTTCAATTCTGGATTACGTCAAGGACAATTACATTTGGTGCCAAGACACGGTAATTCTTTACCGATAGATTTTTACATTTGGAGCCATGACTATATATATATATATATATATATATATGTATATATATATATATTTGGTGCCATTACTGTATATATATATATATATATATATATATTACATATATATTTGGTGCCATGAATTTATATATATATACATATATATATATCACATATATATTACATTATATATATATATATATATATATATATATATTTGGTCCCATGACTATATATATATATATATATATATATATATATATATATATATTTGGTGCCATTACTGTATATATATATATATATATATATATATATATATATATATATTACATATATATTTGGTGCCATGAATTTATATATATATATATATATATATATATATATATATATATATATATATATATATATATATTTGGTCCCATGACTATATATATATATATATATATATATATATATATATATATATATATATATATATATATATTACATTGCGTGATTCTGTCTATAAATTTTTTCGACCTATAATTTTTTTCATTTGGTTCCGTGTCTCGACCTATAAATTTTTACTACATTTGGTGCCATATAATTTTTTTATTACAACGGTTGTTATATATATATATATATATATATATATATATATATATATATATATATATATATATATATATATATATATATATATATAAACTTTTTATGCTCTGAATCTACTCATTTTTTCCGGGAGTCGGTGATGTGACTTCATCTATAAATTATTACATTTTTTCTTTCTTTCTTTCTTCATCTCCTCCCCTCCATTTGTTAGATGTATTCCTCATATGATGACCTCAAGCAGGAACGGCCCCTGGTTTTATCCTTACATTAACTTCATTAAATCTTCCCCCACCCTTATACCTGATTTCGCTTTAATTCTCTCTCTCTCTCTCATTCCCTTCCCGGAAATTTATTTAATGTTCTTTCTTCTTCGCCTATTTCTTTGGCCTCGTTCTCGTCTTCCTAATTTTGTCGTCGCCATCTTGGTCTGCTTAGTCTCCCAATTTGATGTCCTTTCGTCAAAAAACTTTCACCGATTTGTGTCTCACATGAAAAGACGAAAAGGGATTTAATTTGATGAGTGCAAAGAATAGAAGAAGAATAATGAATAAAAAAAATCCAACGAAATCCGACGAAAAAAAAAATGGCTAAAAGAAGAATGTTACCATTGGGTAACTCAATGGAAACTAAGATAATTGTATCCTTTCTTTCTTTCATTTTTTCTTTCGTCCATCATTTCTTTTCTTTTGATATTCCTTTTTTCGTTATTTTTCATGTCTTTTTTCCTTCCTTTCCTTCTCTTTCTTTCTGTCTCTTTCTTTTCTTTTCCCCCCTTATATTTTTTCTGACTTTTTTTTAGTTTTTTCTTTCTTTTCGGTTTCATTATAGTTTTATTTTTCTATTTCATTCTCCTCTCTTTTCTTTCTTTTTCTTTCATTTTATTTTCATCTCTATTTCTTTCTGTCTTCCTTTCTTTTTTCTTTCGTTCTTTCTTTCACCTTTTTTTTTTGTTCTTCTCTTTAATCTTCCTTTCATTCTCTTTTCTTTCATTTTTCCGTGAAATTTTCATTTTTCTCCTTCCTTTTTTTTTTTTTTTTTTTTTTACTTTCCCTTTCAGTCCTTCTTTTTCTTTCATTTTCATCTCAATTTCTTTCTTTCTTTCATTCATCTCGTTTCTTTCTTTCGTTTTTGTTTCCTTTTTTCTTTTATTTCTTTGTTATTTTTTCATTTTTCCCTCTTTTCTTCTCTTCTTTCTCTTTTCTTTTTTCCTGGCATCATCTTTTTTCTATGATTCTTTCGTTTTCTCCTTTCTTCTTTTTTCTTTTTCACTTTCATTTTTTTCTCTCTAAACTTTTTCCTTTCATTTTTTTGTTTATTTTTTATTTCTGTTTTTTTTTTTCATTCTTTTCTTTTTTTCTCTTTCCCTTTTCCTTTTCTTTTTTTTTTTTTTTTTTTCTTTTTTTTTCTTTTTTTTTCTCCGATTACTTTCTCTCTTTCTTTTTATTCAAGTTATTTTTTTTGTTTTCTCGTTCAAAAATTCTCTCTTTTTTATTCCACCTTTTTTTTTTTTTTTTTTTTTTTCTTTTTTCTCTCTTTTTCTGTTTCAAAATATTAAAAAGATGAAAAAATCCAGAAGGAAAAAGAAAAATTAAAAAGGATGACAAAAAGAAAAAAGATGAAGATGGCAAATTTGTTGTGTACCTTTTTGCCACTGCTTGATCATAAACCAAAGAGTGTATGGCTATCCCTTCAGCTGAATAGAAAGGGAGGGATTTTCGTAAAGGGCGAATTGATCGAGCAAAGCTAAGCGCAACTCATCTTATTCTGAAATTGCGACATGCGATCTTGTTATAATCTAGATGTTTGCTACCGCCCTACGAAGTAGTTAGATTTGGCTTGGTTTGGTTTCTTTGTTAATGGCATATCAACTTTCGTCGACTATCTAATGCCAAAGAAGGCACATTTGAAGAAAAAACATTAGCGGTGTTATTTAACTCACAGCTAATGGAATAAAAGGGTTCATGCCTAAGAGTATTAATCTGAAAGTGAACATAATAGCACAAGTGGAGTTCGAACTCACTGACGACGACATTGCACTCCAAGACATCAGCTACTGCTTTAATTTTTCTTTTTTATCCTTTTCCAAGGATGACTTTGGCATTAAATAACCCACAAAGGTTGATAAACCAAGAAAGAAAGAAAAATGGTTGGTTCGTTGTGTTTTACGGCTTATCAACACTTGTATGTTATTAAATGCCAAATCCTAGATATATATATACATATATATGAAGAAGCTAGACGGCAATTACACAAGAATGCTGCGAGCAATATTGAACAAGTCCTGGCGGCCACACCCCACAAGGCACCAGCTATACGGCCACCAACCTCCCATCACGAAAACTATCCAAGTTAGACGAACCAGACATGTAGGACAGTGCTGGAGAAGCAGGGACGAGCTCATAAGTGATGTACTCCTATGGACCCCCACATATGGCCAAGCAAAAGCACGACGATCCGCTCGAACATACATTCAGCAGCTATGTGAGGATACGGGATGTAGCTCTGAAGACCTACCAGAGGCGATGAACGATTGGAAGAAGTGGCGAGAGAGGGTCAGAGATATCCGTGCTAGCGGCACGACATGATGATGATGATAATCATATGTAAACGAATATTTTGTAGGTAACATTTTAAACAAACCAGAGCTCATTTGTTTGTACACAGTTAAATAGTTACAAGAATTACTATCAAACGCTCATAATTCTGTTTTTCACAGTTAAATGGTGTCCAGTATAGTAAACGGAGGAGGGGTCCCCGAGGTGTGATTGTTAAATCACTGGACTGCCGAATCGTAGTACGCGAGTTCGAACTCCAGTCAATTTCGGACAGATACCTTCGGGAAAGGTATGTGTTATGACCGATTATTAGGGATCAATAAATAAATAACTCAACACGAAGATATGAGGTGCTACACAAATTTATCCAAGTCTCTGAGGAGGATCTCCTTGGTTCAACGTACACGAAGACAGGCAAGGTGCTCACTACGGCTGCTGCTCTCACGCTCTACCAGCTTAGTTCTTTTGGGGTATCCTCGTGGTGTAATGGTTAAAGCGATGAACTGCGGAATCGTAGTACGCGAGTTCGTACTCCAGTCGTGCTATTACGTTCACTTTCGGGCAAATACCCTTGGGAAAGGTATGAACCCCCTTATTCTCCCTCCAACTATGGGTAAATAGTAGGACGGACTAGGTTCTTCAGCCTTGGTGAGGCAACTAGTCTAGGAGAAGGAAAACTCTGAATTCAAAACCTGTTAAACTCCGCTTAAAAATTGACCTTGTGTCATATCCTGCCCGAGCGGAGGGGTTTGGTAAATAGTACCAGCTTAGTTCTTGACTAATATACCCTTTGGGTAAGTCTATTATTTTGGTCATAGGTGGGTCACCTACAACAATATGAACCCCTTTCTCCTCCCAGCTATGGGATAGATACTACCGCTACTGTCCTTCTAGAAGCATGGATTTCGCATTAAATAACCCGAGAAGGTTGATATGCCATTAAATTGCAAACAAACGGTATAGTGAACGATTGAACAGTTCTATTTGATCCATAGATGGGATCTTGACATATCCTACCACTCCCGTTCAGAGTGTACCTGAGAGTAATGGCAATGAAGATTTACCACACCTTCCCAAAGTATCACTATTGATTGCACATAGTTAAATGTTTTTAGCACTGCTTTCAAACGCAAATAAATTCAATTTAATATTAATCATTCGTTTGCACACAGTTAAATGGTTCCAATTATAGTAAATGATTAAACAGTTCTATTTGACCCATAGATTGGATCCAGGTTAGAGTGGGGCTGGGAGTAATGACAATGAAGGAGTACTCCACATTCACCTAAGCTCTAGGATTGGAACTCACCATCAAATGCAGTTTGGTCATATCAAAGAAACTCGTTGGAGAGAAGGAGGTCTTACTTCTCTGCAGATGTGTAATCGACGTATTTTACAGTCCGAGCCAACTGGACTGAAAGAAAGAAAGAAAGAAAGAAAGAAAGAAAGAAAGAAAGAAAGAAAGAAGTGCTGATAAGAAAGAAAGAAAGAAAGAAGACTGAAAAGAAAGAAAGAAAGAAAGAAAGAAAGAAAGAAAGAAAGAAGACTGAAAAGAAAGAAAAAAAGAAAGAAAGAAAGAAAGAAAGAAAGAAAGAAAGAAAGAATACTGAAAAGAAAGAAAGAAAGAAAGAAAGAAAACTGAAAAGAAAGAAAGAAAGAAGACTGAGAAGAAAGAAAGAAAGAAAGAAAGAAAGAAAGAGTACTGAAAAGAAAGAAAGAAAGAAAGAAAGAAAGAAAGAAAATTTAAAAGAAAGAAAGAAAGAAAGAAAGAAAGAAAGTTTGTAAAAAAAAGAAAAAGAATACGTTAAATAAAAGCCAAAACAAGTCAGTGATAAGAAATAAAAAGAAAAGATCGATGGATGCTTTCTACAACCTGTTAAGTTGTCGGGCTACGATGTCGAGTAATTCCCCTTATGGCGTATCAGAGGTAAATGAGAGTTGCTTGATTGAGCCCATCCCTGCAAGTAACATGCTACAGGTTGTATTGGGTTACGTGGTGTCAGCAACAAAGAACGATCTGACCTATTTAATAGACTTAAAATGCTGTCAGAAGTGATTAATATTCTTTTAAATGAAAGAGAAAGAAAAAGAACGAAAGAAAATAATGAATGAAAAAAAATGTGAGGAAAGAAATAAGTACGAGTAGAGAATGTAAAATTTGAAGAAAAAGGAAAGTTTTACAAAGGAATAAAGAAAAACAAAAAGGAAATTCTGAAAGAAAGAAAATGAAAAAATAATGGTGGAATGAAAAAATGGAAGAGAAAGATTAAAAAAAAAAAAAAAAGAACAAATGGATGAATGTAAGAAAAGAAAGAAAATAGGAAAAGAAAAGAGGAAGGGATGGAATAACGACAGAACGAGAATGAAGAAAAATGATGAAGAAATGGAAGAAGAAAAGAACTTTGTTATAAAAAAAGAGAGGAATGAACTTAAGAAGAAAAAAGACTGTAAAGGAAGGAAGGAAGGGTGGAAATATAGAGTGAATGTAAGAAAGAAAAAAAAATGAAGGAATGAAAGGAATTGATAAAGAAAAGGAGAAATAGGGAAAGAAAGAAAGAAAATTAAAAGATGAAGGATTGAAAGATGTAAAAGAAAGAAAGAAAGAAATATAATCAAAAAATGAAAGAAAATAGGAAAAGAAAGAAATATGGGAAAAAAGAGAGAACCGTTTAAAAGAAAAAGAAAAGGAAGGAATGAAATAATTTTTAAAAAATTGGAAAAATAAAAACGAATGAAAGAAATGAAGATAAAAAAAAATTTAAGGAAAGGAGTAAGAAAGAAAGGAATGAAACAAGGAAAGAAAACAACGAAAAATCTTGGTTGGGGCACTGATATTGATACATGTGAAAATCTAGCTTGGTTGGCGCGGGAAAGGCAAAAAGCGCGGGAAAGCAGACAGGCGGACGCATCCGGAACGCTGAGAGTGAACTTTACTTACTCAACCATTGTAATTAGATTTCATTGGCGGCGTCTTCTCGAACAGTCCTACAATTCACTGCACTTCTTCCCATACCCGCCCCCATCCTCGACCACAAAAGGCAAAACTGGAACAACTGATAGGTTTTGGAAAACGGAGGGGGGGGCTACTACACTTGGGCAGTTTACTCGTTCTTGTCTTAAAGTGATGAAGGTGGTGCCAGTAATGGAAACGATAGAGTGAGGGGTTGTTATAATTCTATAATAAAATACTTGTAACCCTAGAATCCATGTTTGTTATTATTATTACATTACTGCTTACAAGTTTTTCATACCAGCGTGAGCTGAAGGTCTTTCACTGAAGTCTGAGTGACAGCAAGTCTCCTCAGGTCTCCGGGACTCTTCTTGGTATTCTGGCCGAGCTTAATAATTTTTAAGGTCTCGGCTTGTCCTCCAATTTCCAACTCTTTCAGTCCCTTTACCAAACCTTTTGGACCATTCTGAACATACTAATCATAACTGATATCACCGTTACTTTAATGTTCCGGAAATTTTTAGTTCTCCGGCAAGATCTAAGTACTCGTCTCTCTTTTCGTTTTCTTTGGGTTTCAACCTGTGATCCGCTGGGGCGATAAAGTCTACTATTCGGCAGGTTCTCTCTCTCTCTCTCTCTCTCTCTCTCTCTCTCTCTCTCTCTCTCTCTCTCTCTCTCTCTTTTTAAATTATCTCTCAGTCTAGTTTTCTGACCCAGATAAGGTGGTCGGTTTGTATGTCAAATCTCAGGATGGTTTCTGGTTTGTGCGTATACCGTTTGGTAGTATGGTGAAATTTCAATTTCTTGAACAATTCCCAGTAGCTCACCTTTCCTACCCAGTCGTGTCTAGTCTTGTACTCGTTTTGTGCTAGTTTGCGGCATTCGTTTACTATGCAATGAATCGTTTCGTCTCTTTCACCACACAACAATTACTTGCTATTCTGTTGTGTCTTGTCCACTTTCGCTTTAACCAAGTTGGTCCTTATGGCGTTATTTTGTGTTTTTACAATTATAATACTCCTTGCAAGTTTTCGATTTTAAGTCTAACTAGTGGTCTTTCCCTATTGTCTGGGCGACAGCAAGTCTCTTCAGGCCTCCTGGACCCTTCACAGTATTCTAGCTGATAATAGTCTAGAAGGTTTCCATTCTTCCTCTGCACTCTAATTCTGCTAATCTCTTTTCCAAACGGTTGGTTGGTTGGTTTCTATGGCATATGAACCTTTGTAGGTTATTTAACGCCAAATCCATTTTATGCAAATAATCAGTTCTATTTCAAACAATTCGGTTTAGTATGAGTACACAGTTTAATTGTCAGAAACATTTCTATTTCAAGCTATTCAGTTTATTCAAACAATTCTAATTCAGGTAATTTTGTTTACATACTGTTAAATGTCAAAACAGTTCCATTTCAAACAATTCAGTTTTGCATAAGCACGCAGTTTAAATATATGTACAGTTTAATTGTCAAAAACATTCCTATTTCAAGCTATTTAGTTTAGTCAAACAGTTCTATTTCAAACAATTCAGTTTAGCATAAGTATGCAGTTAGTTATATTTAACCCATCGATAGGGCCCTATCAGGTGCTACCATTCCGGACCAGAGTGGACCTGGGAGCAATGGCAATGAAGGAGTACTCTGCATTCCCCAAAGCTACCGCATCACTGGAACTTCACCATCAGATTACTTAGTGTCATATCTAGGACACTCAGAGGTGCAGTCGGTGTATTCTACAGTCCCAGCCGACTTGGCTCCAAGCTCTTTGAGACCAATCCAAGTGCGCCAACAACAATTGGTATCACTGTCACCTTCATGTTTCACAGATTTTTAGCTTTCGGTCAAGGTCTAAGTATTCGTTTATATTTTCGCTTTTTTTTTATTGTGATCTGCTGGAACAGTAAAACCCACCAGATTAAATTTTTATTTATTTATTATTATTGTTTAACCGGGACATTGGCCCAGCGGTTAGAGTGTTCGCCAATGGCCCGGGAGACATGGGTTCAATCCCAGGTCGAGTCATACCAAAGACTTTAAAAATGGTACTTGATACCACCTTGCTTAACACTCAGCATTATAAGGTACGGTTCAAGGGTAAAGTGGAGCAATCCTGGGAATGGAGTAGCGCCCTCCCCTACACCTTGGTGTAGTAGCTATCGAAAAGGGAGCCTTCGGGACACCCTCGACTATGGTCGCTAACTTTACTTTATTATTATTGTAGTTGATTAACGCTAGACCTGGTCGTCTGGTCGAGATCCGTTTTTATATTAAAGTCCCAGTCTCACTTTCTGCGACAGATTCTGGTTTGTGCATTCACCATTTCTTAGTATGATCAAATTTTAATTTCTTGCACAATTCTCAGAGGACCACTTTTCCTACATAATCATGTACTCTTTTATGCTTTCATCTCTATCGTCACATAATCTGCTCTGTAACGTTTATTCATTTTTGCTTTGATGTGATTGGTCATTATTTTACGCTGCTCTTATAAGTGATTCAGTTTCTCTATTGAGGTTTCCTTTTCTTAGCCATGTCCTGGTCATCTTGGGTGCAATCCCCCTTATTTGTCGCTCGAAGTATCCATACTTCTTGCGTGTTTTTTACACGAACTCTAACTGCTGATTTTTCACTGAGTGACCGCAAGACTACTCAGATCTCCTGGTCTCTTCTTAGTATCTGACCAAGTCGACTGGGGCTGCAGAATACGCCGACTGCATCCCGGCAGAGAGGTAAGATCTCCCTCTCCCCCAACGAGTGTCCTGGATTATGACACTAAAGAATCTGATGGTCAAGCTCCAGAAATGCTGGAGCTTTGGGGAATGCGGAGTACCTCTTTATTGCCATTGTTCCCAGGTCCACTCTAACCCTGAGTGGTAGCACCTGATTGGGTCCTATCTCAGGGCTAAATATAACTAAACAGTGTACTTATGTTAAACTGAATTGTTTGAAATAGAACTGTTTATATGTATAAAAATGAATTTGGCATTAAATAACCCACAATGGTTGATATGCGATAAAACCAAACCAAACCAAACCAAATCTTCTGAGCATCTTAGTATTACAAGGGTGAATCAAAGGTTTTGAAAGAATCGAGACCATCAAACCATATAAACTATTCAAAACCATCAAACCATCCAAACTATGGTTTGATGAGTTGATAGGTTCGATTCTTTTAAAACTTTTGATTCACCCTTGTATTAAGCACAATTGTTGCTATAAATTCCTTTAACTGAGATTCAGCTGAAGAAATTGGGTATTCAGGAGAATTACGCTAATATGATTTGGTTCGGTGTTTTTGATCGATAGATGCAGGCAAATAAATAATCCCTTAGGTCAACGGCTGTAATTAGCGAATGTTTGTTGGGGACAATAGCTAAATAGCCCTCCCACTAACAGAAGAACAAGACTTTAGAGACGTTGAAAATGATATTAAACCATTGACTACCTATATCAGTCAATCTATCTATCTATCTATCTATCTATCTATCTATCCTAGTCTGTTCATATCTATCTATCTATCTATCTATCTATCTTAGTCTGTTCATATCTATCTATCTATCTATCTTAGTCTGTTCATATCTATCTATCTATCTATCTATCTATCTATCTACCCTAGTCTGTTCATATCTATCTATCCTAGTTTGTTCATATCTATCTATCTATCTATCATAGTCTGTTCATATCTATCTATCTATCTATCCTAGTCTGTTCATATCTATCTATCTATCTATCTATCATAGTCTGTTCATATCTATCTATCTATCTATCTATCTATCCTAGTCTGTTCATATCTATCTATCTATCATAGTCTGTTCATATCTATCTATCTATCTATCCTAGTCTGTTCATATCTATCTATCTATCTATCTATCTATCTATCTATCATAGTCTGTTCATATCTATCTATCTATCTATCTATCTATCCTAGTCTGTTCATATCTATCTATATATCTATCTATCTATCCTAGTCTGTCCATATCTATCTATCTATCTATCTACCCTAGTCTGTTCATATCTATCTATCTATCTATCTATCTATCTATCCTAGTCTGTTCATATCTATCTATCTATCTATCTATCTATCTATCTATCCTAGTCTGTTCATATCTATCTATCTATCTATCTATCATAGTCTGTTCATATCTATCTATCTATCTATCTATCTATCTATCTATCCTAGTCTTTTCATCTATCTATCTATCTTCTTCAGTCTGTTCGTATATATCTTTCTCTTTTCTTTTTTCCATGGCTACCTTCCTATCGAATGAATGATGCACTTGACTAGTCTGAAAAACACATTGCCCCCAACGCGCTTATCGCTTTATCACTATGCTGTAGGCATTGAGTATATATATATATATATATATATATATATATATATATATATATATATTCCGATCGACTTAGAAGTCATGAGGTGTCGTCTGCTGACTTGGTATCTTTTTAATTTTGTATACATTTCTCAAACTTGAAAGAAACTAAAATAATAATAATAATAATTATAATAATAATAATAATAATAATACCATTAACTACTCCTTGTGTGAAAAACTCTCAAAAAATAACATAATAATGATAATAAACGATGCACCAAATCTTACACCCGTGAGATGATATAAACATGCTATTTGTGCTAAGAAAGAGGAAGATTGAATAGCCCCAACAATTCAAGGACTCGAAGAATATACTAAAAAAAAGCAAAGACTTGCAGTACCGCCCTGTAACCTGGGGCTGCAGAATACGCCTACTACATCTCTGAAAAGGGGCAAGACGCCCCCCCTACCCAATGACTATCCTAGATATGACACTAAACTGTATCTGATAGCGAGGCTCAAGTCGTAGATCTTTTGGAAATTTGGAGTACCCCTTCAATGCTCTTACTCCCAGGTCCACTCTGACCCGGAGTGGTAGTACCTGTTAGGGTCCCATCTATGGGTCAAATAGAAATATTTAATTGTTTGCTGTGTGTGAACAAATGAGCTCTGGCTCTTTTGAAAATAATATTACCTACAAATTAGTCACTTGCAAATCATATATATATATATATATATATATATATATTTATATATATATATATATTGTCATCCACAGAGTGTTTCGTTGTATCACAACTCTTCAGTGTGGCTAGACACGCGATATGCTTCAAGCTGGAATTGAAACCCGGCTGATTTTACGTCAGTCAGATATCTTACCCCAAAGCTATCAGCTTCTTTGTTTAATGCCATATCAACTTCTTTGTTTAATGACATATCAAAGTCTCAGAAAAAAAAACCTGGATTTTCTTTGTTTAATGGCATATCAACAATTTTCTTTGTTTAATGGCATATCAACTTTGCAGGTTATTTAATGCCAAAGCCATCCTTCTAGAAAAACAGTAGTGGTACTATTTCTAAACCATAGCTGGGAGGATAAAAGGGTTCATGCCTTTCCCAAGGGTATTTGTCCGAAAGTGAACGTAATAACACGATTGGAGTTCGAACTCGCTTACTACGATTCCGCAGTCCATCGCTGCAACCATTACACCACAAGGATTATTCGATCAAAAAAATAGATCATTCGCGTTTGATTGTAACAGCATTGACTACTCTTTAAAACCACGAGCTCTTTGACTTTCTCTAAGTTCAAGTGGAACCCATTTATCGAGTTTCTTCACCTTACTAAATTCTCTTGAGAATTTTCTACCCTATTGATCTTGAAGACTCTTATTCCCACCGCGGAACTTCTGAAACCAGACCCGGACTGTCCAATTATAAGTGGATCCTTCACCCAATGCTCTGTTGATATTGGCAGCTGTTTGAGAGGCATTGTAACCATGCTTGAACTCATATTAAAAAAAAACAGAAAACGCATACTTTTTTTTTTTTTTTTTTTTTTCATGTTCACAATTGGGGTAAATAAGCTTCAAAATTAAATTCTAACATAAAACAACAAGTAAAGTTGGCGACCGTAGTCGAGGGTGACCCAAAGGCTCCCTTTTCAATAGCTACTACACCATGGTGTAGGAGAGGGCCCTACTCCATTCCCTAGATTCCTCAACTTTACCCTTGATCGTACCTTATAATGCTGAGTGTGAAGCAAGGAGATATCAAGTACCATTGGTATGACTCGACCTGGGATTGAACGTCGGTTTCCTGAGCCATTGGTGAAATCTGTACCCAATAATACACAATTAGATGATTTTAGGTATTATATCTAATAAGTAAATAAAGTTGGCGAACTTAGTCGAGGGTGACCCAAAGGCTCCCTTTTCAATAGCTACTACATCAAGGTATATGGGAGGGCGCTACTCCATTCCCAGGATTGCTCCACTTTAACATTGATCCTCACCTCATAGTGCTGAGTGCTAAGCAAGGCGGCATCAAGTACCATTTTCTGAGTTTTCGGTATGACTCAACCGGGGATCAAACCCCGGTCTCCCAAACCATCGGCGAACACTATTTCTTCTTTTTCTGAGATCGCTAAATATAAGGAGCAAATAAAGAAGACCAGAGAAAAAAACTAAAACGTCGTGATGATAACCAAGTTGAAGAAAACAGTTTTATTAAATTTCTATATGATAATAATAATAATAATAATAATAATAATAATAATAATAATTTCTGTATAATATTAATAATAATTAAAACCTCAACATAGTAACCCTAACCCTAACCCTTTGGTCAATCAACTCTGGTGTATTTACTTCCTTACTCCTAGCATACCTTTCATCATCCCTCACAGACTCCTTGCCTTCCTTGAATCTCTTATGCCACTCAAAAACTGATATTCGATTCATGCAAGATGTTCCGAAAGCAGTCTGAAGCATTCAATACGTTTCTGTGGCATTTTTTCCAAGTTTAAAACAGAATTACATATCGTTCTTCTAAAGTGTCCTCATTGCATTTTTTAAATTCACCAGCAGTGACAAACAGGCTTTAGTAGGGTGTATTCCAATTCCTGCTGTAGCTGTTCCTTTGAACCTGAAATCATGAAAATTGGTCAGTCATAAGATATATAGCAATAATATATCGAATTTTCAAGAGTCTACGACAATTTTAAATGCCCGCACGAAAAAAGTCTGGAAACTTATCTTATGCACCTCATATATATATATATATATATATATATATATATATATATATATATATATATATATATATATATATATATATATTTCCTTGTCCACGCTGTTATAATCACGCAGATGCGGATCTTCAAGTTGGGAAGACGTGTCCCCGGAGGTGACCGTGTCCACTGTTAGAGTACAGATGTAACTACAAGACCCAGCAGGCTAATTGGCTGCACATTTAATTTTACATTGCACAGTTAATTTCAGATTGCTTGTTTACTATGTGGACCAGTGGCTCAGTGGGAGAATTTTGGCACTGCATTCAGTTGTCTCTGGTTCGATCTCCAGTGTGGGCGATCACGGTATATACTGCTGATGAGACCTAATAAGGTCAAAACAGCTGTTCTGTGTTTTCGTATGTCACGTGCAGTTCTTGTCGGATTTTTTTTGTTTAAGGAATTGCTCTGAATTGGAGTGTTCAATTAATTAAATCATAAAAAAATGATTAGAAATACCTCCGCCAGGGAACTTGAACGGGTGCGTAAATAGAATTTTACCAATCATAAAAAAAAGTCGAATTTTCCATTTTTGAGAATCTGCTGAAAGTGGGATCGAGTAAGATATTGGGGTTCAATTTACAACTTACTAATAATGTGTTTACCATGTGGACCACTGGCTCAGTGGGAGAGTTTCGGCACTTATTTAGTGTCCGACTTATTAATTTTTGTAAATTTGATGTTACTGGACCCGTAATTTTGACAACTTTCATAAGAATTTTTTTTCTTTTATTCTAGTCATGTTTATATTTTTTTTTATTTTTCTCTTCACCCTCAAAGAAGGGCATTTTTGTGTGTGTGTGTGTGTGTGTGTGTGTGTGTGTGTGTGTGTGTGTGTGTGTGTGTGTGTGTGTGTTTTAACCCACCCCAACTATTTTGTTATAACTTACCTAGTTGATTAACTTACCTAGTTTCGTCTGAAAATAGGAGTGTTGTTTTTTTGTCGGGGGTGGGGGAGCTTAATCTTTTTTTGTCTTTGTTTTTTCTCGGAAACTTTTCGCTTGAGGAAAAAAATAGTTTTAAAAATGAAACCGACTAAGGTGATCTTAAAATGGGGGTTCAGTTTACAATATAAAAATAATGAGTAATCAGACCCTGATTTTGTGTCCGATGTTATTACCCCATATATTATTTTCTTAATGATAATTTACTGTCGACTGAATCTTGACTTTGTTCTTAATCATACATTTAAAGTTCCTTTTTAAGTGAGGGTTCAATTTACGATATAAAAATAATGAGTAATCAGACCCTGATTTTGTGTCCGATGTTATTACCCCATATATTATTTTCTTAATGATAATTTACTGTCGACTGAATCTTAACTTTGTACTTAATCTTACATTTAAAGTTCCTTTTTAAGTGAGGGTTCAATTTACGATATAAAAATAATGAGTAATCAGACCCTGATTTTGTGTCCGATGTTATTACCCCATATATTATTTTCTTAATGATAATTTACTGTCGACTGAATCTTAACTTTGTACTTAATCTTACATTTAAAGTTCCTTTTTAAGTGAGGGTTCAATTTACGATATAAGTATAATGAGTAATCAGACCCTGATTTTGTGTCCGATGTTATTACCCCATATATTATTTTCTTAATGATAATTTACTGTCGACTGAATCTTGACTTTGTTCTTAATCTTACATTTAAAGTTCCTTTTTAAGTGAGGGTTCAATTTACGATATAAGTATAATGAGTAATCAGACCCTGATTTTGTGTCCGATGTTATTACCCCATATATTATTTTCTTAATGATAATTTACTGTCGACTGAATCTTGACTTTGTACTTAATCTTACATTTAAAGTTCCTTTTTAAGTGAGGGTTCAATTTACGATATAAGTATAATGAGTAATCAGACCCTGATTTTGTGTCCGATGTTATTACCCCATATATTATTTTCTTAATGATAATTTACTGTCGACTGAATCTTAACTTTGTACTTAATCTTACATTTAAAGTTCCTTTTTAAGTGAGGGTTCAATTTACGATATAAAAATAATGAGTAATCAGACCCTGATTTTGTGTCCGATGTTATTACCCCATATATTATTTTCTTAATGATAATTTACTGTCGACTGAATCTTAACTTTGTACTTAATCTTACATTTAAAGTTCCTTTTTAAGTGAGGGTTCAATTTACGATATAAAAATAATGAGTAATCAGACCCTGATTTTGTGTCCGATGTTATTACCCCATATATTATTTTCTTAATGATAATTTACTGTCGACTGAATCTTAACTTTGTACTTAATCTTACATTTAAAGTTCCTTTTTAAGTGAGGGTTCAATTTACGATATAAAAATAATGAGTAATCAGACCCTGATTTTGTGTCCGATGTTATTACCCCATATATTATTTTCTTAATGATAATTTACTGTCGACTGAATCTTGACTTTGTACTTAATCTTACATTTAAAGTTCCTTTTTAAGTGAGGGTTCAATTTACGATATAAGTATAATGAGTAATCAGACCCTGATTTTGTGTCCGATGTTATTACCCCATATATTATTTTCTTAATGATAATTTACTGTCGACTGAATCTTAACTTTGTACTTAATCTTACATTTAAAGTTCCTTTTTAAGTGAGGGTTCAATTTACGATATAAAAATAATGAGTAATCAGACCCTGATTTTGTGTCCGATGTTATTACCCCATATATTATTTTCTTAATGATAATTTACTGTCGACTGAATCTTAACTTTGTACTTAATCTTACATTTAAAGTTCCTTTTTAAGTGAGGGTTCAATTTACGATATAAAAATAATGAGTAATCAGACCCTGATTTTGTGTCCGATGTTATTACCCCATATATTATTTTCTTAATGATAATTTACTGTCGACTGAATCTTAACTTTGTACTTAATCTTACATTTAAAGTTCCTTTTTAAGTGAGGGTTCAATTTACGATATAAAAATAATGAGTAATCAGACCCTGATTTTGTGTCCGATGTTATTACCCCATATATTATTTTCTTAATGATAATTTACTGTCGACTGAATCTTGACTTTGTTCTTAATCATACATTTAAAGTTCCTTTTTAAGTGAGGGTTCAATTTACGATATAAGTATAATGAGTAATCAGACCCTGATTTTGTGTCCGATGTTATTACCCTATATATTATTTTCTTAATGATAATTTACTGTCGACTGAATCTTGACTTTGTTCTTAATCATACATTTAAAGTTCCTTTTTAAGTGAGGGTTCAATTTACGATATATGTACAATGTGCAGTTGGATACTGACTTTATGTCCATTTCGTTTCATTGAAAGATATTTTTTGTAGGTCTGTTTTAAAAGAAAAAACGATTTTTTTTTCTAAAGTGATTAACGGAATATCAACCTGAGTAGGGTTATTTTATGCCTCGAGGTTAGAGAAATGCGTTCATTGTACTTTTACATTTTTTGTATTCTTATGTAATACAAACATCTTTTGGTGGCAGTTTTCTGGAACTGCAGAATACACCGTCTGCATTTCTGCAGAGGGGTAAGATACCCACAACGAGTCTCCTGTGGTCCAGTCGGCTTGGGCTGTAAAATACATCGACTGCATCTCTGCAAAGGTGTCAGACTCCTCCAACGAGTGTCCTGGATTATAACACTAAACAATCTGATGGTGAGGCTCCAGAAATGCTAGAGCTGTGGGGAATACGCAATACCCTTTTATTGCCATTGCTCCCAGGTCTACTCTGGCCCGGAGTGGTAGCACTTGATAGGGTCCTATCTATGGGTCAAATAGAACTAAACTGTGTACTTATGCGAAATTGAATTGTTTGAAATAAAACTGTTTATATGTTTAAAATGGAGTTGGTATTAAATAACGTACAATGGTTGATGTGCCATAAAACCTAGCCAACTATTTTTTTGACGCACAGATTGGACCTTTACGGATACTACCACTTTGTCTCAGAATAGAGCAGGGAGTAATGACAATGAAGGATCTCTAGAACAGGAGCCTCGCCATCAGATGCCGTTTAGCGTCATATTCGGGACACTTTTTTGTTTTAGATAATCTGTTGGTTTGTTGGTTGGTTGGTTTGGTTTTATGGCATATCAACCTTTGTAGGTTATTTAACGCCAAATTCATTTTTATGTAAATAATCTGTTCTATTGAAAACAGTTCAGTTTAGCATAAGTACACAGTTTAATTGTCAAAAACATTTCCATTTCAAACTATTCAAGCAGTTATATGTAATAATTCAGTTAAGTGTAAATACAGTTTTAATGTCGAAAAACAGTTCTATTTGAAATAATTTAGTTAAGCATAAGCACGCAGTTTAAGTGTAAGTACGGTTTAATTGTCAAAAACGTTTCTATTTCAAGCTATTCAGTTTACTCAATTCTTTTTAGCATAAGTATGCTGTTAGTTCTATTTAACCCATAGATAGGGCCCTATCAGGTGCTACCACTCCGGGCCAGAGTGGACCTGGGAGCGATGGCAATGAAGGGGTACTCCGCATTCCCCTAAGCTCCAGCACTGCTGGAACCTCACCATCAGATTGTTTAGTGTCATATGCAGGACACTCGTTAGGAGGGATCTTACCCCTCTGCAGAGGTGCAGTCAGTGTATTCTACAGCCCCAGCTGACTGGGCAATAGATAATCTGTGCGATCATGTGAGATGGTCATGAATTGGGTATTCTGTTTATAATATACGTATTATATGTAATAGGACACTGCTTTGGGTCCAATTTTATAGTACTTGATGTAATGATAATTGATTGTAAACAGGATATTGACTATTCTTTAAAAGATATAGGTAAAGAAAATTTCTTATTGACGTAGATCTTAGATATCTCTGGTTTTTGGTTGTTTTTTGTTTTTTGTTTTTGTTTTTTTTCCTTTTTCATTGCTTAACTTAATTTTCACCTCACCATCAATAGGAAATACTTTACGACCTCTTTGGCATATCCCAATTATGGCGCTACACTAGGTATGTCCTATCTCTTAGCGGGAAAATAATAAAAACGTCAATATTAAATTGCGTTATTATTGGTCATCATGGCTGCTTGAAGTGATCAAGTTGAGTTTGACTACAAATCGTACAAGATTCATGAACAATAAAAAAGGCAATAATGATTGGTTAGTATATAATAGTAAGAGCCAAAGATGTAAAAAAAAAAAAAAAAAAAAAAAAAACTGACAAGTGCAAAGAAGTAAAATGGTTCAACTTGTAGGGATTACTTCCCTTTCTTTCCAAGAGTTCTACCAACAGCTAGCAAGAGCGACCAAAATTATAAAAGGGCGTGACAATCTCTCTCTCTCTCTCTCTCTCTCTCTCTCTCTTTTTTTTTTCTCTCTCTTTCTCTCTCTCTCTCTCTTTCTCTCTCTCTCTCTCTTTCTCTCTCTCTCTCTTTCTCTCTCTCTCTCTCTCTCTTTCTCTCTCTCTCTCTCTTTTTCTCTCTCTCTCTCTCTCTCTCTCTCTCTCTCCTACCAGAACCACGCACAGGTGCATGCGTTTCTCAACAAAGAGGGTTTTCGTCCTGACAGACCTTTGTGGTATGGCCCACGATTCCATGCCTTGAGGTAAGTCCTTGCTCAACAACTTCTATTCCATTTAGTAGTAAGTTGGCGACCGTAGTCGAGGGTGACCAGAAGGCTCCCTTTTCAAAAGCTACTATACCGAGGTGCAGGGGAGGGCGCTACTCCTTTCCTTGGATTGCTCCACTCTACCATTGATACGAACCTTATACTGCTGAGTGTTAAACAAAGAGGTATCAAGTACCATTTTTAAAGTCTTTGGTATGACGCGAACCAAGGTCTCCCGAAATATTGCTATCTTTGAATCTTACCAGTTCCAGGCGTAGTTCCATTGTTGCGATATTGTAGTCTAAGAAGTACAATATTGGTTTACAATATCATTTTACCTCACAATTGTAAGTAAATAAGAATATACAATAATATTTTTGTATCTACTGGTTCCAGTCGGTGATATCAATCATTTTTGTATTTTGAGATCTCAGGGGCATCAGTCGATTAAAATCATTTTTGTGTACATCTTTTCTCTTAGAACATATCCTTCTGCAATCTTCCTAAGGCAGAGTATGTAATATAATGGCCGAGGGATTTCGTTTTATATATCTTGACTTTCGGTTTAGTTAGGCTGAGAACCTTTCGCTTAGCACATGGGTTAGTTAGGTGCAACATGAGCGCAGGTGTTCACGCGCGCACGGGGAGGATGTGTCATTCAGAGATGTCAAAATAAAAATCCCAGATAGGAAATGAATCGGGGGATGTAAATGATGTCATGCACCGGAAGCGTGCGCGGAGGATTTGGGGGATTTGAGAAAAGTCAGAGAGTTGAGTTTTAGCGTCGGGAGAAGAAGGTTGACTTTCGGAGCTCGACGAGGCCTTGCAGCGGGTGTCGTGGTGGGGGGGTAGATGAAAAAGTCAGCATAGAAAGATTGCGTATCACTCTCCTTATGTCGAAAAACCTTTAAACTCAAAGGTAATAAAAAAAGTTTCGTACCTGAACTGAGAAGTCGTAAGTGTTTTTTGTGTTCCGGGATTCCTATGTTATATATATGTGCGTTATGGACATTATGAACGTTTTGCGTACCGGTATGAATATGTCTATTTCACGTATTCATATCTGGCTATGTTACAAGTGTGTTAGGAAGCATTTTATCCTCAACGACTTCCATTCAATTAAGGACTTATACAGATACGATATGACTTTTTCTATAGAATGTACTCTTATGTACTTCTATGGACCCCCACATATGGCCGAGCAAAAGCTAGGCGACCAGCTCGAACATACATACAGCAGCTATGTGAGGATACGGGATGTAGCCCTGAAGACTTGCCAGAGGCGATGAACGATAGGGAGAAGTGGCGAGAGAGGGTCAGGAATATCCGTGCTAGCGGCACGACATGATGATGATGATGATGACTCTTTTTAGGATTTCGTGTCATTTTAGTACTTCGCGTCATTTTGGTATTCGTTCTCTTAAGTTTTCTCAGGCAGTAAATATGTTGTTTTTTATTCGTTGCGAATTGTTTCACATTGTTTAGCTCGGGGAAATATTAAACCATTATATATTTCCTCAGTTACAAATGTCCGAATTGTTTTTCTCTCACTTTCAAATAATTCTGAAACTCAGATACGACGTATATACGAAGGTAACGTTTCAAGTCGTCAATACCATAATCCATTCAACTGTGCTGGACTTGTTTTAGGGACACCACCCACTCGCCCGCTGCGGGGACTTATTTTTTATATTTTTATTATTAGTTTTTGCTTTTTTAATTCTCATCAAAACAGAATTTTTCAATGGTTAATAAAGAATGCGTAATTATTTTAAATTCTTTCACTCGGAGTATATGTTACATATAACCCTTAGTCGACTATTGGGCAACGCCCATCTCCTCACTTCAGGTTACATCGTTCTCCAGTAGTCTTTGTTCTTGTTCGTTATCTCCCTTTACTCCAAGTTCTCTGATGAGATGATAAATAACAATCCAATCCCTTTCTCATTTGCCCTTGCGATATTTATTTCTTGGTGGTTTTTCCAATTCCTATCGCCCGTCCGACTAAACGGGAAATTAGTGATAAAAGTAAGTAAAGTTGTCTCCCTTAGTCGAGGGCAACCCGAAGGGTAACTTTTTTAATACCTACAACACCAAGGTGTAGGGGAGGGTGCTACTCCTTTCCCTGGATTGCTCCACTTTACCCTTGATCCTTACCTTATAGTGCTGAGTGTTAAGCAAGGCAGTATCAAGTACCATTTTTGAGTCTTTGGTATGACTCAACCTGGGATCGAACCCCAGTCTCCCGGACCATTAACGAACACTTTACTTAGTAGGCCAATAGAGATGTAGTATTTCAACCGCTCGGGTCAACTGTCTGCCGTTTCAATTTGACCCATTAACTTTAGGATTTGGTTTGGTTTCTTTGTTCAATGGTATATCAACATCCGTGGGTTATTTAATGCAAAATCCATCTTTGTATAACACTTGCGATACTATTTACCTCATACCTGGAGGAAAGGTAAGTTCATGCCTTTCCAAAGGGTATGACTACTAAAGTAAACGTAATAGAACGACTAGAATTCGAACCAACTTCAAAGTCCAGCTCTTCAGCCATTACACCCTAGAGATTTTCCCTTTAGCCGAGGAGTCTCTAAAAAATGAAGACTCAAACGGAAGTTTATATATATATATATATACGTGGTGCATTCAATACGTTTATAGACTCTTTTGTTCAGGCATTTAAAATTGTCATAGACTCTTGGAAATTCAGTATGTTATATACATCTTATGAGACCAACTTTTATGATTTCAGGTTCAAACGAACAGCTACAGCAGCAATTGGAATACACCCTACTAAAGCCTGATTGTCACAGCTGGTGAATTTCAAAAATGCAATGAGGACACTTTAGAAGAACGATATGCAATAAAATTCTGTTTTAAACTTGGAAAAAATGCCACAGAAACGTATTGAATGCTTCAGACTGCTTTTGGAGCATCTTGCATGAATCAAGCATCAGTTTTTGAGTGGCATAAGAGATTCAAGGAAGGCAGGGAGTCTGTGAGGGATGATAAGAGGTGTGGGAGGAGTAAAGAAGTCAATACACCAGAGTTGATTGGCCAAAGGGTTAGGGTTAGGGTTACTATGTTGAGGTTTTAAGGGAGTTCAGCAAGAGATTCGGTTGGAAAAGGCCAGCACTCTTCAAATCGGGTCAGTGGCATTTCCACCGGGACAATGTACCAGCCCACAACTCCATCCTTGTCACAGACTATTTGACCTAGATGAGCATCAAGACAGTTGCTCACCCTCCCTATAGTCGAGACCTTGCTCCCTGTAACTTTTGGTTATTCCCTAAGCTCGGAGACTTTTGCTATGAGACAATTGAGGAGATGAAAGCGGTTGTGACGAAGGTCATTGACACGCTTCCATGGGGCCTTCCAGAAGTTGTTGGAACGGTACAAGTGCATTGCAGCCGGAGGAGATTACTTCGAAGGGGACTAGAGTTTCGAAAAACGTCTGGAAACTTATTTAATGATCCTCGGATATATATATATATATATATATATATATAGTTGGGATTTGACCATCCGTAGAATCCTCGAAGGCGTTCGGGCAAAAAACCTTCAGGCGACATTACTATTTGTCGACTTTACCAAGGCCTTCGATTCCATCCACAGAGGGAAAATGGAACTAATCCTACTAGCATACGGCCTACCAAAAGAAACCGTAGCAGCAATAATGATCCTCTACAGAAACACAAAAGTGAAAGTACGTTCACCAGATGGAGACACGGAATACTTCGACATTGTTGCAGGAGTACTACAAGGAGACACGCTAGCCCCATACCTCTTTATCATCTGTCTAGACTACGTGCTTAGAACTTCGATCGACAAAATCAGAGAAAATGGCTTCGAGCTGATTAAGAAAAGAAGCAAAAGGTACCCCGCAAAAACAATCACAGACGCCGACTACGCTGATGACTTAGCGTTACTGGCGAATACGCCTAATCAAGCAGAGACACTACTGCATAGTTTGGAACGAGCTGCAGCAGGCATTGGCCTCCATGTCAATGCGCACAAAACTGAATATTTGTGTTACAACCAAACGGGCAATATTACCACACTAGATGGAGCCTCTCTCAGGCTAGTGGACAGATTCACCAACCTAGGAAGTAGCGTCTCATCAACAGAAAAGGATATTGATACACGACTGACGAAAGCATGGACGGCTATAGATAGGCTCTCAATCATATGGAAATCAGACCTGACCGATGAAATGAAGCGCAGTTTCTTCCAGGCAGCGGTTGTATCCATACTGCTATATGGATGCACTACATGGACGCTAACCAAACGGCTGGAGAAGAAACTTGACGGCAACTACACAAGAATGTTGAGAGCAATATTGAACAAGTCCTGGCGACAACACCCCAAGAGACGCCATCTGTACGGCCACTTGCCTCCCATCACGAAAACTATACAGGTTAGACGAGCCAGACACGCCGGACACTGCTGGAGAAGCAGGGACGAGCTCGTAAGTGACGTACTCCTATGGACCCCCAGATATGGCCAAACAAAAGCAGGACGACCAGCCCGAACTTACATACAGCAGCTATGTGAGGACACAGGATGTAACCCAGAAGACCTGCCGGAGGTGATGAATGATAGGGAGAAGTGGCGAGAGATGGTCAAGGATATCCGTGCTAGCGGCACGACATGATGATGATAGTTGGGATTAATAAAGTTTAAAATAGAATATTTCTCTTCTGTCAAAAGTTTAATTTTCAGCGTCAAAAAGAAGTCTCTTTCGGGGCTAGACCGTCAATTTGATAACACGAGCGTTTTGGAGCCTCCATACTCAACAAGTTTTACAATAATAATTCATTGGCTTAATAGAAAATATTCCACAGGAGGAGCACTTTATGATATATATATATATATATATATATATATATATATATATATATATACGATATGTGTTTGTGTCTGAGTGTGTGTGCTTGTGTGTGTGTATGTGTTTGTCAGTATATATATATATACTATATATGTGTGTATCTATGTGTGTGCGTTTATATTTGTGTGTGTCTGCGTGTTTGTCAGTATATATATATATATATATATACTATATGTGTGTGTCTGTGTCTGTGTGTCTGTGTATGTCTGTGTGTTAGTCAGTATATATATATATATATATATATATATATATATATACTATGTGTGTGTCTCTGTGTGTGTATTTGTGTGTCTGTGTGTGTGTTTGTGTCTGTGTGTGTCTGCATGTTAGTCAGTATATGTGTATATGTATATATATACACAGTGTGTGTGTGTGTGTTTGTGTGTCTATATGTTTGTGCGTGTGTGTGTCAGTGTGTGTGTGTGTGCGTTTCAGTATATGTGTATATATATATACTCTGTGTGTGTGTGTGTCTGTCAGTGTGTCTGTGTGTTAGTCAGTATATATATATATATATATATATATATATATATATATATATATATGAGGGAGATGCAAAATTCCCTATCATAGAAAGAAATTAATAAGATATCAACATAAAATCAATTACTAGGAAACAAGAAGACAAAATGGATAGAAAGTCTGAAATGAAATGTGCCATTTCGATTTAATATGAAAGTGAATTACTCTGCTGTGAAATAAAATTTGTCCGACACAGGTTTCTATAAAAACAAGTAAACCAGCCGATCAGCCACTGTTCATTTGAAAGGCGCTCTTTCCAAAACTAATGAAAAACTCATTAGCCGAGTACCTTCACCACAGATTTACATATATAAAAGATTAATTGAATAAATTTGTTTTCATTTTACAAATGGATATATCGCGTTACCAGTTCATCTTTCGCTGATTCTCATGTGGCAAATCAACTCCTCTGAAAACTTTTTTTCTTAAACTCTCTAAAAAAATGTTTTTACACAAAACTTTTTCTCCTGACGATGACCAAAGTCGAAACGAGTTGAGAACAATCAAAAATAAACATAAGAGAAATATTCCTACTTGTGCAATCACTCTAATTCACCACACACACACACACACACACACACATATATATATATATATATATATATATATATATATATATACTCGTATGTTGACATTCTGATACCAGTTATACTTTATTAATATGCTCGAGTGAGTGTCTCCTCCACTTCCTTCTAAATTGAGAAAAATAACTAACCATGGGTTTAAAAACTAAAACGATAAATTGAATTTGATCTGACGAAAACGACATTTGAAACCAAAACTCTTTCCAAGCGAAGATGATCTCACCTCAAGGGAGAAAATATTAGGCGTGAACTCGTTACACTATCCAAGAGATTACGGTCTCCCAGTGCAGACTGAATGGCATGAGACGAAGTTTCTGAAAAAAAAAAGGCTCCCTTTTTTTTTGTTTTAAATAAATCAGCGTCAGTATTATGAATTCTTTAATCACATTTCTCTAGCTCCTCTCCAAAATTGCCCAGTCGGCTGGGGCTGGGGTGGGGGTCTGTAGAATATACCGACTGCATCTCTGCAGAAGGGTAAGACTCTCCATCGAGTGTCCTGGATATTACGCCAAACAATCTGATGGTAAGGTTCCAGTAATGCTGGAGGTTTGTGGAATATGGAGTACCCTTTTATTGCCAGCGCACTCAGGTCCACTCTGGCACCTAATAGGGTCCTATCTATGGGTCAAATAGAAATAAACTGTGTACTAATGATGCTAAACTGAATTTTTTGAAATAGAACTGTTTTGACATTTAACTGTATGTAAACGAAATCTATACTCATACTAAACTGAATTGGTTGAATTAGAACTGTTTGACTAAACAGAATAACTTGAAATAGAAACATTTTTGACAATTAAACAGTGTACTCATTGCTAAACTGAATTGTTTGAACTAGAACTGTTTATGTGTATAAAATTGGATTTGGCATTAAATAACCTACAAAGGTTGATATGCCATAAAACCCAACCAACCAACCAACAACCTTTACGACTAGCAGCCGTAATTTTGTATTTTCTGAACCTTAGATGGGGCATTAATATGGGTATAAAAACCTCCCCTAGCAATAACTTAAATTGTATCCCTATTGTCTTTGCACAAAGACGGCTTTCACATTAAGTAACCCGCGAAGGTTTTTTATGCCATTAAACAAAGAAACTAAAAAATAGAAAAAGCATTATCATTATTAGTTGTGCTGACCATATTACATACTTAGCCAAGTCGGCGAGGATGTAGAATACACACTGCATCTCAGTAGAGGGGGTAAGACCCTCGCCTCCCAACCAGTATTCTAGATATGACACAAAACTTCATCTCAAGGTGAGACTCCAATCTTGGAACTTTGGGAATGTGGAGAACTTCTTCATCGTCATTACTCCCAGGTCCACTTTGATCTGGTGTGGTAGTATCTGTTCGAGTCCCATCTATGGGTCAAATAAAACAGTTTAATCATTTACAATACTTCAAACCATTTAACTTTGTGCAAATAAATGTGCTCTGGCTCGTTTTAAAATAATTGTTATATAATTAAAGTAATGATTTTTTTTATATTGATCAGTTTTCGTTAATCATATTTTATCATTTAGTTTGGTAAGGCTTTGAACTACTCGGTGTCTCTTAGTTCAGGTGCTATAATCAGATGGGCACTCTTACGCCAGTGCGGAAAGGATATGACAGTCATCATCTGTTAAAATAAACCCCCAGACAGGAAATAGGGCGGGAGTGAATTAAGTGGGTGGCTGACGTCGTACATGGAAAAGATGGTCCTGAGAATTGGAGGATTTTGAAAAGACGGGTAGTTGAGGTTCGACCGTTGAAGCGCGCGGTTGGGTTTTTCGTAGCTGATCAGACCGGCAGAGATAAGTTGAGATCTTCGACACCACAAGATGTGCCGTGCGTGGGGCGGGGTTCAGTATAATATGGTTAGTATAGGCTTTTATGATTTGTGTCTCTCTCTTCGTGTCACCAAGGACAAGGTAGAAAGAAATAAACTCGTTCGCACCGCCTGTATTTTTACTGAGTGGAACGATAAAATTGTCGTCCTAAAGAAAACAACACTACAGCTTCATTTTAAAACTTTTTAAAAAAACTTTTAAAATTTAAAAAAAAACTTTTAATAAACTCGTTCGCACCGCCTGTATTTTTACTGAGTGGAACGATAAAATTGTCGTCCTAAAGAAAACAACACTACAGCTTCATTTTAAAACTTTAAAAAAAAACTTTTAAAATTTAAAAAAAACTTTTTGAAAAAAATCAATTCAGGCAATTTGATTATGTAGTAGAGCTGACATCTATTCAGTGTAGCAGCCTTCAGCCTCAATCACTGCCTCGATACGGATCCGGAACTGGGAGCATGCCTTTTCCACAAGCGCAGGCGGGAGCTCGGCGAATACTTGGCGGATGGCGGCGATCAGGCTGGCTTTGGAGTTGTGGGAGGTCATGTTGGTGATGTTCTCGACGTATGACCAAACGAAGTAGTCCAGCGGGTTCAGGTCGGGAGAGGAGGCAAGCCAGTGAGAGAAGGGTACAAAGTCGTAGCGCTCCTTCAGAAGCCAAGCCTGGGTCTCTTTGGACTTGTGGGCCGGCGCCGAGTCCTTCTGCCACACCCAGGGTCTGCCACCGGCCACGTGATTACACCAGGGGATCACCACACTCTTCAGCACATCCAGGTACACTTTGGTGTCGACTTTCAAGCCGACTTCGAAGATGTGAGGTGGCATGATGTGGCCCTCACTTGAAACCACACCAAAGACCATAGCTGTAGCCGGAAACTTTGTTTTCATCACCCTGGGCACGTCCCTGTTATTCGTGGCAATCTAGATTTGCATTTTGAGGTTGCTGGCAATGGTCCCGTTGTTATAACTTGGATCGGTAGAGAGCATTAGTTGTACAGCGTCGCATCTCTGATCTCGCTCGTTGAACATTGTGTCACTTTCAGACATGATAGAAGGCTCCTATCGCTCTTGGGATTTGTACACAACTGGCCAACTAGTAGATGGTCTGCAACAAAAAAAGAAAACCGGTTTTCATTAAACGGAAATGGAATCATGTCGTCTTTTCTAGGGCGACAATTTTATCGTTCCACCCTGTAGAAGACTCCTATCGCTCTTGGGATTTGTACACAACTGGCCAACTCGTAGATGGTCTGCAACAAAAAAAAAGAAAACTGGTTTTCATTAAACGGAAATGGAATCATGTCGTCTTTTCTAGGGCGGCAATTTTATCGTTCCACCCTGTATTATCACTGTTGTTATTGATATCATTATGTCTATACACTATAATATTACATAAGAATTATTCATTTACAAATCATATTTATTTAATACATACATAAGTGTGTATAAACAGGATTTGTCATTAAATAACCTACAACGGTTGACATTCCATAAAACACAACCAACCATATTACATATGGATTGGAAGATGATCATTATTAAAACTAAAGAACGTAGAATCGCTTTCTTTTTAAGTTTAAGATAATTATATGTATTTATGACCTTCTCTTCCGTGGAAGTCAGACCTTACCGATAAAATGAAACAGTTTTTTTCCAAGCTGCGATCTTGTCGATACTGTTATATAAATTCACTACATGGACGCTAACTAAATGGATGGAGAAAAGGCTCGACGGCAATTACACAAGAATGCTGCGAGCAATTTTGAACAAGTCCTAGAGACAGCATCCCACAAAGCAGCATCTATACAGCCACCTACCACCCATCACGAAAACTATCAAAATTAGACGAACCAGACACACGGAACCCTGCTGGAGGAGTAGAGACGAGCTCTTAAGTGGTGTTCTCCTGTGGACCCCACCACATGGACGAGCAAAAGCAGGACGTCCAGCTCGAACCAACATACAGTAGCTCTGTGCCGATACGGGATGTAGCCCTGGGGATCTGCCGGAAGCAATGGACGATAGGGAGGTCTGGCGAAAGAGGGTCATGAATATCCGTGCTGATAGCGTGACATGATGATAATGATGATGATATATATTTAAAGGAAGCTATATTTGTTTTTCTAATTCATTTACAATAACAGACTTGCTTGTTTACACTGAGGATAACGTACGGAAATCAGCATTTAGTTCGTTCTGGAACCTAAGATACCCACGAAAACCCTTAAAAAGTAATGAATATATCAAATAAATGTTTAATTCTACTTCAGATTTAGAAAGGTTAGTATTAACCTGAATTCTTTGTGGGGTGTCCTCGTGGTGTAATGGTTAAAGCGATGGAATGCGGAATCGTAGTACGCGAGTTCGTACTCCAGTCGCGCTATTACACTCGCTTTCGGGCAAATACCCTTGGGAAAGGCATGAACCCCCTTATCCTCCCAGCTATGGGTTAAATAGCACCTCTACTGTACTTCTAGGAGAATGGCTTTGGCATTAAATAACCTAAAAAGAGTTGATATGCCATTAAATAAAGAAACCAAACCAAACCTTGATATGTCACAATCACTTTCAGACTAATACTCTTGGGAAAGGTATGAACCCCCTTATCCTCCCAGCTATGGGTTAAATAGCACCTCTACTGTTCTTCTAGGAGAATAGCTTTGGCATTAAATAACCTATAACGGTTGATATGGCATTAAACAAAGAAACCAAACCAAACCCAACCTGAATTCTTTCAAACTGGGGATTTTTTTTTTTTGTTTATTTGTTTTTGTCTTTTTAATTTCTTGTGGGACGGGTGACTGGTTAAATGAAATGGAACTGTCTTTGCATGACACCTGCGATTGCAAAAGGGCCTATTGGCCGGGAAAGAGCCATCTGCTTTCAAAATGATTACCAAGAGAGTGAGTAATAGCTGCGAAATGGATTGTAACACGAAGAACCTAAGAAATAGATCTCATCTCAACACCAATCGGCATCTTGTCATTGAAAATTATTCCTAACAGTTGCCCAGTCTGTAGAATACACTGACTGCACCTCTGCAGAGGGATAAGACCCCCCACTAACGAGTGTCCTGCATATGACACTAAGCAATCTGATGGTGAGGTTCCAGCAGTGCTGGAGCTTTGGGGAATGCGGAGTACCCCTTCATTGCCATCGCTCCCAGGTCTATTCTGGCCCTGGAGTGGTAGCACCTGATAGGAGCCTATCTATGGGTTAAATAGAACTAACAGCATACTTAGTCAATTCATGTTTGAGTAAACTGAATAGCCTGAAATAGAAACGTTTTTGACAATTAAACCGTACTTACAGGGAAAGGAGTAACGCCCTCCCCTTCACCTCGGTGTAGTAGCTATTGAAAAGGGAGCCTTCTGGTCGCTCTCTACTATGGTTGTCCACTTACGACTACATTTAAACTGCGTGCTTATGCTTAACAGAATTATTTCAAATAGAACTGTTTTTCGACATTAAAACTGTATTTACACTTAACTGAATTATTACATATAACTGCTTGAATAGTTTGAAATAGAAATGTTTTTGACAATTAAACTGTGTACTTATGCTAAATTGTATTGTTTTAAATAGAACAGATTATTTACATAAAAATGGATTTGGTGTTAAATAACCTACAAAGGTTGATATGCCATAAAACCCAACCAACCAAACCTTATTCCTAACATAAATTTTAAACGATTTAGATGTTTGGTGAAAGTCAGATCATAAATTGATAATAATAATTCCTCAAATCTTTTTTTATGATTTGAGGAATTATTATTATCAATTTTCTTTTCTATCTTCTTTTAATTCTGTTACTTCTTATTTTTCTATGACTTCTATCCATATTTACCCAACCCCTCCGCGGGGGTGTCCTCGTGGCATAATGGTTAAAGCGATGGACTGCGGAATTGTAGTAAGCGAGTTCGTACTCCAGTCGCGCTATTACGTTCACTTTCGGGCAAATACCCTTGGGAAAGGTATGAACCCCCTTATCCTTCCAGCTATGGGTTAAATAGTACCTCTACTGTTCTTCTAGGAGAATGGCTTTGGCATTAAATAACCTAAAAAGAGTTGATATGCCATTAAACAAAGAAACCAAACCAACCAACCCCTCCGCTTAGGCAGGATATGACACAAGGTTAATTTTTAAGCGGAGCCTAACAGGTTTGAATTCAGAATATTACTTCTCCTAGACTAGTAGCCTCACCACGGCTGAAGAAACAAGTCTGCCCTACTATTTACCCATAGCTGGAGGGAGAATAATTGGATTCATACCTTTCCCAAGGTTATTAGTGCTATGTGAAATGCAATCAGTCTCGTCCAGGGTTCGAACTTGTGTCGCCGTGTCCATTTTCCTTTCTGCTTTATAGGTAGTAGTAGGGAGTCCCAGCAGCATCGTGCTCTGCGGTGACCACTTATTAAGCAAGTTCGAACTCTAGCTGCCCTATTACATTCACTTTCAGAGAAAAGTTACCAACTCGCTTATCCCCTCAGCAATTGGCTAAAGAGTTTCACTAGTGTTCTTTTACAAAGATGGTTTTGGCATTAAATAACCCATGAAGGTTGATATGCTATTAAACAACAACGAAACAGTAAACAATCCAAAAGTGACGCCTCATGCGAACAAATTTCCCGCAAAATTATCATTTTCTTGTAAATTGGACTGGAACTGAGTTTATTCTTGGTCCATAATGAAATTGATGCTTTTATTTAGAAAGGAGTGAAGGATTTCAATTAGCATTTTATAGTTAACAGCTGTCCATGATGATATTGATGCTTCTATTCAGGAAGGGATAAAGGATTCTAATTAGCATTTCATCGTTAACGGCTGTCCATGATGATATCGATGCTTCTATTTAAAAAGGAGTGAAGAATTCTAATTAGCATTTTATTGTTAACTGCTGTCCATGATGATATTGATGCTTCTATTTAGGAAGGAGTGAAGGATTCTAATAAGCATTTCATAGTTAACAGCTGCCCAGAATGATATTGAACCCAGTAGTCTAGGGTTATTGAATATACTGCCTTTGCAGGGGGCGGTAAGACGCGCCCCATCGTGTGTCCTAGATATGATACTAAACTGTATCTGATGGTGAGTCTCTGGCCCTGGATCTTAGGGAATATACAGAACTCCTTCATTGCTATTACTCCCAAGTCCACTCTTACCCGGAGTGGTAGTACCTGTTAGGGTTCCATCTATGTGTCAAATAGAAATATTCAATTATTTTCTATACTTTAAACCATTTTACTGTGTATAAAGTGTTAAATGGAATTATTAGTATTACATATAATTAATTGAAACTATTTAACTGTGTGCAAACAAATGAGCTCTGGCTCGTTTAAAAATTGTCACCTACTAACTATTCGTTTATAAATCTTCTATATTTAATATATATAAACAGGATTTGGCCTTAAATAACCCACAAGGGTTGATATACCATAAAATACTACCAACCAATTAGGATAATATTGATGCTTCTATTTAGGAAGGAGAAAAGGCTTCAGCATTTCGTAGTTAACAACTGTCCACGATTGTATTGTTGTTTCTGTTTAGAAAGGGGTACAGGATTCTAATTAGCATTTCATAGTCAACAGCTGTCCATGATGATAATGATGCTTCTATTTAGGAAAGAGGGAAGGCTTCTAATCAGCGTTTCATAGTTAACTGTCCATGATTGTATTGATGCTTCTATTTAGAAATGAGAGAAAGATTTTAATTAGAGTTCCATAGTTATTTCCGTTATGTCGAGAATTTGGATGGTTGAAAAATGACGTCCAGTGGGAATACTGACTCCTCCAACACCCAACAAAAATTACCTTTCTGTTACAAATCGATTTGGTTTAATACCATCCCAATTTCTTTTAGGTTAATTATCGATATCTGATTTTTAAAGGTTACTTTATAAGTATTTATATTTTCAACAGTTCATTATAACCTTTTTGCTGAACAAATATAAAGAAAAGTATGGAGAAGTGGTTGGTTGTTTGGTTGGTTGGATTTGGCATATCAACCTTTGTAGGTTATTTAACGCCAAATCCATTTTTATGCAAATAGTCAACTCTATTTCAAACAATTCAGTTTGGCATGAGTACACAGTTTAATTGTCAAAAACATTTCTATTTCAATCTATTCAGGTTAGTATAAGTACAGATTTTGTTTACACAGTTATATGTCAAAACAGTTATTCATAAAACAATTCAATTTAGTGTAAGTATAGTCTCAATGTCAAAAACAGTTCCATTACAAACAATTCAGTTTAGCACGCTGTTTAAATTTAAGTAGAGTTTAATTGTCAAAAACATTTCTATTTCAAGCTATTCAGTTTAGTCAAACAGTTCTAATTCAAAGAATTCAGTTTAGTATAAGTATGCAGTTATTTCTATTTAACCCATTGATAGGGCCCTATTCCCGGCCAGAGTGGACCTGGGAGTAATGGCAATGAAAGAGTAATCCGCATTCCCCAAAGCTCCAGCATCACTGGAACCTCACCATCAGATTGTTTAGTGGCATCAACAAGACACTCGTTAAGGAGGGGGTCTTACCCCTCTGCAGAGAAGCAGTTGGTATATTCTACAGCCCCAGCTGACTGAGCAATACAGAGAAGTGGTCTATCCGACAAAGAGTGTAACCTTGTAAAGTGAGTTCGAGGCATTGTAAGTTGTGCTTGGAGGAAAAATGCCATATAATCAGTTTGTTGTATATTGACCTACGACCAGGCCGGGCTGTCAAAATAGGAAATGCACCTGTGTAAATAACAGGTGCATCCGATCGAGGAATATCAGGATATTATAATCTTGATCGTGGACAGGTTGAATGAGTGCGAAATTATGACGCCCACAAGAAGAAGGTGGACGTTGAACTATTATATAACTCAGTGCACAGGAAATTCAATCAGTTGGGGATCAGACGAGTTGGAGATAAGATGCGGTAGAGAAAACCAACACCCAGAGAGGCTGAGCCCCCAGGCCACCGTTTGAGCAGCCCAGGAGAACAGGAAAGAAACGCAGTTATGGCCAATAGAGTGGGGGTCAATATGTTGCAGTTCTGTTCGGTCTCCAACTCCCTCTCACACACAACCCTTTCAAATAAAGTGAGAGGTATATTTTTCTAAGAACTGTGTCGCTCGTCTTTATTGTGTCGTTGTTATGATTTTCCATGCATATGTGTTTGTATAGTTGGTCATGGATATACAACAAGTTTTCCAGGTTTGAATAATTTACTAAATAAAAGATAGTTGGCAGCTAAATGCCGCCATGAAAATACATACTTTGTAATTTGGTACCTGATTGAGCCATGTCAATTTATGGTACGTCGTGACTCAATAAAAAGAAAAATTTGTTCTGATGAATCAGAAATCAGATTTGTTGAATACCCTTGATGATTGAGGTTTTTTTAATCTTCCTTTATTATCTGTTCACATATATTTTTCAAGAGTATATACATGTATATATATATATGTCATAAAATTGAATCTTTTTCAAAAAAGGCAACATTGTTTCGTGGTTTGAGAATTTTTTAACGGTTTCGGATACTGACATAATGGTTATAGTGTTTGCCAATCACCCTGGAGACCTGGGTTCAATCACCAGTTCGAGTCATACCAAAGACTCAAAAAATGGTACTTGATGCCCCCTGCTTAACAATCAGCATTTTAAGGTAAGGATCAAGGGTAGTGGAGCAATCTAGGGAAAGGCGTAGCGCCCTTCCCTACACCTTGTTGTTGTAGCTATCGAAAAGGGAGCCTTCGGGTCCCCCCTCGACTATGGTCGCTAACTTTACTTACTACTTTAAAAATTCAGAAACAGTCCAGTATTAGTAATGGACGTTGAAAACCGTTAAAAATTTCTTAAACCGAGAAACGATGTTGCCTTTTTTGAAAAAGATTCCATTTTATGATATATATATATATATATATATATATATATATCATAAAATGTAAGATTGAGCTCTCTAGCGATTGAAGTAATCGTGTTGCCATTAGCGTTCATCCAAGGCTCTTCATATATGAATTGAGCTCTCGGTAGCCATTAAGCGGATGTATGTAAACAATAGTAATTATGATTCATAACCGTTTAAAATTTACTTCGTTGTTACTGGCTCCTCGTGGCTGAAGTGTAGAGTCCCGGATTGGCGTTTGAGTCAACCGGGTTTCGCTCCCAGCTACGGGAAGCTTGTATGTCTAGCCACACTGATGAGTTCTGATAGAACGAAACAGATCTGTCTGTGAATGACTATATGTATATCCATTTTGAATATATTTCTCTTGTGTAACTGTAGTCCCTACACTTAGCAATGCCTTTTTTTTTTCTTTAAGACTGGGTTTCAATTTGCAAAATGTCAAAAATGGCCCTGATTTATTTCGGTTCTAAACTTTGTGTATACAAATACCCTACCTGCACCAATAGAACGATGCTATAAAAATGAAGACTATGATATAATATGATTTTCTTAGGCGGCAATTTACATTGTTTCAAACCTCATTCCGAGCATTGGTTCTTTTGAAAATAGACAGCATAACGTCTGTTTTTGTTTTTTTTCACCTACTTTTGATATTCCCCAAAATACATTCAGTAATATATACATATATATATGCGAGTGTGTAATCCGAGGAAAATAGTCTAGGGTTTAGACTTCATTCGCAGTAATCCAGGGTGAATTGAAATCTCCATCATGTACTCAATGATGACGGCTATCGGATATAAAATAAATTTCAGATAAGTTTAGTTTTCTTTGTTTAATGGCATATCAACCTTTTTAGGTTATTTAATGCCAAAGCCATTCTCTTAGAAGAACAGTAGTGATACTATTTAACCCATAGCTGGGAGGATAAGGGGTTCATGCCTTTTCCAAGGGTATTTGTCCGTAAGTGAACGTAATAGCGCGACTAGAGTTCGAACTCACTTACTACGATTTCGCAGTCCATCACTTTAACTATTACACCACGAGGACACCCAATTTCAGATTAACAATATACCGAAACTCCCATGTGGAGCGAAAATACTTTTATTTAAATATGATGAAAAATCTTCAATTTAGCGTTTCCATTATAAATTTATTTCAGGTCGTAGTGACCCTCTTCAGATGGATTTTAAAGCATTACTGTTTAGGATGTGGTATGGACTTCCCTACCTTATATATATATATATATATAAGGTAGAGAAGTCCATACGTGTCTAGCTACACTGAAGAGTTGTGATACAACGAAACAGTCTATCTGTGAATGACTATATATATATATATATATAAAAGATTACATATATATACAAGATTTTATATATATATATATATATATATATATATATGTATCAGATTACTCGTAGTGTTATGATTATCGTCGTAGGAAATAGACACGGCGACCCGAGTTCAAATTCTGGACGAGGTTGTTTTCATTTCACATAGTACTAATACCCTTGGGAAAGGTATGAATCCAATTATTCTCCCTCCAGCTATGGGTAAATAGTAGGTCAGACTAGGTGGGAATCCAGCTATTCTCCCACCAGTATAGTAGCGCAAGACTGGGATCTTTAGCCTTGGTTAGGAAACCAGTCTAAGAGAAGGAAAACTCTGAATTCCAACCTGTTAAACTCTGCTTAAAAATTGATCTTGTGAAGCATCCTCCTCGTGTAGAGGGGGCCCCAAGTTGTTGTTGTTTTTTGTGTGAATATATCACAATTCTCCATTCCCATAATAATGTCAACAATCAATTCCGGGTTCAAATTTTGGAAACGGGCCACTCCATCTGCACGAGTCAATAAAGTCCTTGTTTATATGGTTTTCCAATATTAATCGATGGTATTTTACTAAACTCCTTTCATAAGACACCTCAACGAAGCGGGAAAATGAGCGAAGCGACATTATTTACCCCTTTAAAAACAACTTGAAAAACACTGAAGGCAGTAATTTTGAACTCGTGCCAATAAAACTGTTCAACCCTAAATTACTATGTATACTCGTGTATAAGTCGATCTTAAAATTTTGACTGTGTTCAGCAAATAAAGGTAAATTACATCGGCTTGAAATAAGCCAAGTCGACAAGGTTTAGAATAAGCTGAATGTACCCCCTGTACAAGGGTAAGACCCTCAGTCCAATAAAGTTGTCCTGTGTATGACACTTAACTATATCTAATGGTGAGGCTCTAGAGATCTGACGAGTGTAGAATACACGTTCATTGCCATTACTCCCGGGTTCACTATGACCTGGAATGATAATACCTGTTAGGGTCCCATCGATAGGTTAAATAAATCTGTTTGATAATATTTGGTTTGGTTTAGTTTTACGGCATATCAACCTTTGTTGGTTTTTAATATCAAATTCATTTTTTTACACTATTTTAAAACAATTCAGTTCAGCCTAAGTGCACTTTTTTTTGTTTACAGATGTGCAGATTATTCATTTCAAACAATTCAATTTCGATTATACAGTTTAGTTCTATTTGACCCATTGATAGGAACCTTTCGGGTGCTACCACTCCGGGCCAGAGTGGACTTGGAAGCGATGGCAATTAAGCGGTACTCCGCATTCCTCACAGCTCCAGAAGTACTGGTGCCTCACCATCAGATTGTTTAATGTCATATCCAGGACATTTGTCGGGGGAGCCTTTGAGATGCAGTCGGTGTATTCTGTATCCCCAGCCGACTGGGCAAATTACTATTTGATGGGAATACTTAAAACCATATCACTAGAAATTATTTGTATTAAGAATTGTTACTTGAAGTTATAATATAATTATTATAAGTTACTTGAAATCATATGTGTACAAAAAAGGACTGGTATTAATTAGAAATAATTACTTGAAACCATATAATTATTAGTATTAGATAGGAATACTTGAAACCGTGCCGCTATGTGAAAATTAATTGTATTAGATAAAAATACTTGATATAGAACAGTTAGTAAAAAAAATGTTAAGAAACACAAAAATGAAGTATAATAAATGGGATTTCCTCACCTCTTGTTATCAAATATCCCAAGAAGAGTTGACGTGCCGTTAAAATTAATCATTCACTTCTTGTGACTCCTCCCACCTCACAATGGGTCGTCAAAGTTGTGTAATGGCTGAAGTGTTCGACTGCGGCCCCGAAGTGAATGAATTTAAACTTCAGGCACTGTATTACGTTCACTTTTGGACTAATGCCCATGGGAAAGGCATGAACCCCTTTATCCTCCCAGCTTTGGATTACATAGTACCACTACTGTTCTTCTACAAGGGTAGCTTTGGCTTTGAATAACCCATAATAACCCATGGCATTAAATAATGGCTTATCAACCCGAAGTTTTGTGGAGGTGCCCGTAATGGTTATCGTCGTGGTGTAATAGTTATCGACGTAGGAAATGGACACGGCGACACGAGTTCAAATCCTGGGCGACACTAATTACATTTCACATAGCACTAATACCCTTGGGAAAGGTATGAATCCAATTATTCTCCCTCCAGCTATGGGTAAATATTAGGGCAGACTAGGTTCTTCAGCCTTGGTGAGGCAACTAATCTATGAGAAGGAAAACTCTGAATTCAAACCTGTTAAACTCCGCTTAAAAATTGACCTTGTGTCATATCCTGCACGAGCGGAGGGGTTGGGTAAATAGGATCAACCCGAAGTTGATTAGCCATTAACCAAATATTATTCTCCCTCCATCTATGGGTAAATAGTAGGGCAGACTAGGTTCTTCACAAAGTAAAATATAACCCGATCGTTTATAGTCAGGAAATTTAGGGAACAGAGGGCAGATCCTAGTTCTGAAGATGGAATTAAAAAAAACTTGAATATTATTGCTCATGTACCAGTGGTCGGCTCATTGGTTTAACGGGTAGAGTGTTCGTCAGTGGTCCGGGAGATCGAGCTTCAATCCCAGGTCGGATCATACCAAAAACTCAAAAAATGGTACTTGATACCTCCTAGCTTAACACTCTGCCCCATTGACCCATTAGGTAGAGTGTTTGCCAATGATCCGGGAAACCGGGGTTCTATGACATACTTGATATGTTCTTGCATTATAAGGTACATATCAAGGGTAAAGTGGAGCAATTCAGGGGAAGTAGTACCGCCTTCCCCTACACCTCGGTGTAGTAGCTATTGAAAAAAGAGCCTTCAGGTCACCCTCGACTAAGGTCGACAACAACTTATTCATTACCGGCTTATTGGCTTAGTGGGTACAATGTTCGTGCTAGTGGTCCGAGTGATCGGAGTTCAATCCCAGGTCGGGTCATACCAAAGACTTTTAAAATGGTACTTGATACCTCTTTGCTTCACACTCAGCATTATAAGATACGTATCAAGGGTAAAGGAGTAGTGTCCTCCCCTAGTAGCTATTGAAAAGGGAGTCTTCAGATCGCCCTCGACTACGGTTGCCATCTTTACTTTTTTTTACCAGTCGATACACACATACGAGGGTCATTCAATAATTAAGGTGAAATTTACCAAAGGAATTGGTAATAAGAAGTACTGTTTACTGTTGCACCTGTTTTCAAAGAAATCAAAACTGGTGAGTCCTTTCATCTCCCAGAAGACTGTCAGCATGACCTTCTTTACTGACAGCTGTTCTACGAATTTTTTTTTTTTTTTTACCAGAGTCAGTGTGTTTCCACTCAATGGATTTGTCTTTTAGACTCAGGTTCGTCATGCAAACTCGAGTTTAGCCCATTTCTGAACATTTTTTTTTTACAAAAGCATGCTTCTCCATACATATCACACACTCTTCTGTAAATTGCACATGGTTTGTACTTCTCAGCCACCAAAAATTTTATGACAGACCTCTGTTTGAACCTTTTAGCCGCAATTTTGAATAGTCTCAAAAGAAATATTTTTGAGAGATTAAAATAATATATGCTTTAAACAGATTCAAAACAATGCAGAACTCAGATTGATGGAAAAACATTCTGAAGAGAAAAAAACTTTTTTAACTTTTCGTAAAAAAAATTCTTATTATTTATTGAACGACCCTCGTACATTCAAAGAGATACCGTATATACTCGTGTTTAGGTTGGTTGTTGTCGGTTTGTTGGGTTTTATGGCATATCAACCTTTGTAGATTATTTAACGCCAAATCCATTTTTATACAAATAATCTGTTCCATTTAAAACAATTCAGTTTAGCATCAGTACACAGTTTAATTGTCAAAAACACTTCTATTTCAAACTATTCAAGCAGTTATATATTATACTTCAGTTTAGCGTTAAGTACAGTTTTATAGTCAAAAACAGTTCAATTTCAAATAATTCAGTTTAGCATAAGCACGCAGTTTAAATGTAAGTACAGTTTGATTGTGAAAAACATTTATATTTCAAGCTATTCAGTTTAGTCAAGCAGTTCTAATTCAGTTAATTCACTTTAGTATAAGTACAGATTTTGTTTACACTCAGTTAAATGTCAAAAATGTTCTACGTTAAACAATTCAGTATTGTGTAAATACAGTTTCAATGTCAAAAAACAGTTCTATTTCAAATAATTCAGTTAAGCATAAGCACGCAGTTTTAATGTAAGTACGGTTTAATTGTCAAGAATATTTCTATTTCAAGCTATTCAGCTTATTCAAACATTTCAGTTGAGCATAAGTATGCTGTTAGTTCTATTTAACCCATAGATAGGGCCCTATCAGGTGCTACTACTCCGGGCCAGAGTGGACCTGGGAGCAATGGCAATAAAGGGGTACTCCGCATTCCCCAAATCTCCAGCATTGCTGGAACTTCACCATCAGATTGTTTAGTGTCATATCCAGGTCACTCGTTAGGGGGGTCTTACCCCTCTGCAGAGGTGTAGTCGGTGTATTCTGCTGCCCTAGCCGACTGGGCAAAATGACAATAGGTATATGGAAGTTACTCTATAATCAAAGCTAATAGAGTTGCCAGGTAGCTAATTTTGTCCAACTATCGCGAATTTTAAACCTACATATGGCATATAAGACGCAGGAGAATTTTAAAATAAATTTTTAGTTTAAAAAATGCGCCTTATATGTCGTCAAATGCAGTAATTATTATTATATGATAGGAATATCTTAAATCACACTGAACTAAAAAAAAGAACTATGCAAAAAAAAAAATGTACATATGTACGTGATTCCCTAACATCTAGCAATAAAACAACCCAAAAAACGTTGATATGCCGCCAAAATCACTAAAAGATAGTTTAAAATGTTAGAAACTTAGTATCAGTTATATATATATATATATATATATATATATATATATATATATATATATATATATATATATATATATATATACAGTAATTAACTTGGAACATCATATCAAGTCTTCGAAAAATTGAGTGATCTCAATTCTGATAAAGTTAGCTCAGCGTCTAATTTTGAAATCTCTCCTTCCGACTGTTATAAATTTCAAATTTCCCAAAGTCAACGCGAATGCCAGATAATTAAAGAAATAACGTTTATACCAGATGAGCCTCGATTACGTCCCGAACCTCCTACTTTTCTTCCCAATTATTTCCAAGGCAGACGACAACTGGTTCCCATGTGTTCCCGTATTTGCGTTTCAACGAGACTTCCCGAAATGCGAGATGTCGGCCGCTACGTGTATCGAAATCTCCAGGGACTGATCTAACATAATAATTTACCGTTCCATTTTCTAGTCCACTGAAGGTCGAGTTACTTGGCAATTGCGATGGGTGTATTAAATGGCGTTCGGCATCTGCTCACCGTTCTTGTCCAATCGATAAGCGGCTTTGCTGGCACGTGACGAAATGTGGACGCCATGTTTCCAACAAATCTGTGTGCGCGATATGTAATTTTATTTAATTAATTAAAAAGAATATCTTAAAATATTTCAAAGATTTTTATTTATTTATTTTTTGATTTTATTTTGAATTCATTGGTATTTTTTCTTGCGTAAAATTCTTTCGTTTTGCTATTTAATAACAGTTAGTGAAAAATGGTCGCCATATTATTAATTACCTTCAGATTAAGAGATTTTTATTTTATTTATTATTTATTTTTTAATTGTAAAACTTCCTCAAATCCATTTCTCTGGCCTCACTTATTGACTTCTATTGGAAAAGACTGAAGTATTTGAGAAATAAAAATGGGCAAAAACCATATTTCATTTAAGTTTGTTCTAGCGACTAGCTGTCTGTTTGACCTTTGGTATTAGAGGCAGAATTTATTCAATCAGATATACTGAATCTCTTTCAATATCCATCTTAGAATGATTATCGAGTGGTGCAGATTACACAGAATACCTGATTCTCTCTCTCTCTCTCTCTCTCTCTATATATATATATATATATATATATATATATATCTTTCTCTCTCCCTCTCTCTCTCTCTCTCTCTTTGTCTTCCTCTCTCTTTCTCTTTCTTTCACTCTATCCCTCTCTCTTTCTCTCTCTTTCTCTCTATCTCTATTTCTCTCTATCTCTCTCTCTTTCTCTCTATCTCTCTTTCTCTCACTCTCTCCCTCTCTCTCTCTCTATCACTCTATCCCTCTCTCTTTCTCTCTCTTTCTCTCTATCTCTCTTTCTCTCTATCTCTCTCTTTCTCTCCCTCTCTTTCTTTCTCTCTATCTCTCTCTTTCTCTCTCTCTCTTTCTCTCTCTATCTCTCTTTCTCTCTCTCTTTCTCTCTATCTCTCTCTTTCTCTCTCTCTCCCTCTCTCTCTCTCTCTATCTATCTATCTCTATCTCTATATCTCTCTCTTTCTCTCTCACTCTCCCTCCCTCTCTCTCGCTTTCTCTCCCTCTCTCTTTCTCTTTCTTTCTCTCTATCTCTCTCTTTCTCTCTCTCTTTCTCTCTCTCCCTCTCTCTCTTTCTCTCTATCTCTCTTTCTCTCTTTCTCTCTCTCTTTCTCTCTCTTTCTCTCTACCTATCTATCTCTATCTCTATATCTCTCTCTTTCTCTCTCACTCTCCCTCTCTCTCTTTCTCTCCCTCCCTCTTTCTCTTTCTTTCTCTCTATCCCTCTCTCTTTCTCTCTCTTTCTCTCTCTCTTTCTCTCTTTCTCTCTATCTCTCTCTCTTTCTCTCTCTTTCTCTCTCTCTCTCTACCTATCTATCTCTATACCTCTCTCTTTCTCTCCCTCTCCCTCTCTCTCTTTCTCTCCCTCTCTGTTTCTCTCTCTCTTTCTTTCTCCCTCTTTCTCCCTCTCGACATCCGTCCCAATAGTCTGTCGCTCCTGACAGGTCCTCTAGACTGCACCCTGTGTCCACACATGTATTTCCCTACAAAAGTTGACGACTGACTCCACAAAAGCCAAATCTTCAAAATTTTTTCCATTCAAAATTTTGTTATGCTCCGTGGGCCTCCTTAGGCATCTTTCCTTTTTACTATCTTCGCATATCAACCTTTAAAAAATTATTTTCAAAGAAGATTACAAGATTAATACAATATCTATATACTGGTCAAATGCTGTGGGGGTGTCCTCGTGGTGTAATGGTTAAATCGATGGACTGTGGAATCGTAGTTAGCGAGTTCGTATTCCAGTCGCGCTATTACGTTCACTTTCGGGCAAATACCCTTGGGAAAGGTATGAACCCCCTTATCCTCCCAGCTATGGGTTAAATAGTACCACTACTGTTCTTCTAGGAGAATGGCTTTGGCATTAGATAACCTACAAAGGTTAATATGCCATTAAACAAAGAAACCAAATTCTGTTTATATGTCAGGGGGTGCTTCTTTTTTTTTTTTTTTTTTTTGTTTAATACACTATTGTTCGGGGGGTTCTAATTGGGAAATTTCTTCCAAAAATAAATTTCTCTATTTGCAAAGAAATCCAATTGGTTAGTTTACTTAGTTTTTGAAATGTTTTGACAGTAAATTTCCATTTCGAAGAGAAATACTAAAGAGGGTGTCCTCGTGGTGTAATGGTTAAAGCGATGGACTGCGGAATCGTAGTACGCGAGTTCGTACTCCAGTTGCGCTATTACGTTCACTTTCGGGCAAATACCCTTGGGAAAGGTATAAACCCCCTTATCCTCCCAGCTACGGGTTAAATACCCCCACTATTGTTCTATTAGGAGAACAGCTTTGGCATTAAATAACCTACAAAGGTTGACATGCCATTAAACAAAGAAACCAAATCAAACCAGAAATACTAAAACATATCTCCCTTAATCAGAAATTCTACGTATTATTTTGAAATTTTCAATTAAATCACCCGTCATTCATCTTAATGAGTAAATAATCATGTCGCATTGTCGGCACTATCGTCCATCGCTCCGGGGAGGTCTTCAAAGCTATATCCTGTATCGGCACTGTATCCTGTTGTATATAGGTTCTTACCTTTGCTAGTCCATGTGAAGGGGTCCACAAGAGTACATCACTTGTGAGTTCGTCCTTACTTCTCCTGCACTGTCTTGCATGTCTGGTTCGTCTAACTTGGATAGTTTTCGTGATGGGTGGTAGGTGGCCGTACAGCTACTGTTTTGTGGGTGCTGCCTCCAGGACTTGTTCAATATTGCTCGCAGCATTCTAGTAAAGTAGTTAATAATTTCTCCAATCTTTCCTTGTAACTGTTATATTTTACTCTTTTTATTATTTTTGTCACTCTCTGTTGTGAGGTTATATTTCATTTATTTTTGTAAGGCAAAAATGATATCAATTCACCAAATTTAAAAACAGAAATGAACAAAGATTATTTCGGAGAAGTCCTCGAGTCGTAGTAGCTAACGTTCTGGACTGCGACATCGTAGTAAGCGAGTTCGAACTCTAGTCGAGCTATGGCGTTCACGTTCGGACTAAATCCCTTGGGAAAGGTATGAAGACAATCGGTAATGGGTTAGATAGTAGGACTACTCTGTTTCTACAGAGATGGATTTGGCATTAATTAACCCATGGAGGTTGATATGCCATTAAACAAACCTAAGATTGATCCTAGACTGTTATTTATAGTTTCATCGTCATATCTGCTAGCACGGATTTCCTGACTCTCTCTCCCTCTCTCTCTTGCCATTCGTCTCTATCATTCATCGCTTCCAGTAGGTCCTCTAGACTATGCCTTGTGTCCGTACAGAGCTGTTGTACATAAGTTCTAGCTGGTTGTCCGAAACCTGCAAGTACGTGTGAATGGGTACATTGGAGAACGTCACTTATAAGTTCGTTCTTACTTATCCAGCAGTGTCCTGCATGTCCTATCCATCTTATTTGAATGGTTTTAGAGATGGGAGGTATGTGGCCGTACAGCTGCTGCTTTGTGAGATGTTGCTTCTAGGATTTGTTCAATATAACTCGTAGCATTCTTGTGCAATTCCCCTCTAGCTTTTTTCTCTATACGCTTTGTCAGCGTCTATGTGGTGCATCCATATAGTAGAATCGACACAACCGCTGCTTGGAAAAAATTGCGTTTTATTTTCTCGGATTGGTTTGACTTCCACATGATCGACAACCTATCGATAGCAGTCCATTCCTTCATTAGTCGCATTTCTTATTCATGGGGATGTAAGCTGTCTGTGCTTCTCTGCAGAGGAGTAAGACTCTCCAACGAGTGTCCTGTTTATGACACTAAACAATCTGATGGTGGGGTTCCAGTTATGTTGGAACTTTGGAGAATGCAGAGCACCCCTTCAGAACTATTGCTCCCACGTTCAATCTGGCCCGGAATGGTAGCACCTGATAGGGCCCTATCTATGGGTTAAATCGAACTAACTGCATACTTATGCTAAACTGAATTGCTTGAATTAGAACTGTTCCATACTTTTGGTGGCATTTCATCAAGTCCGGCAGCATTCCTGTTTTTAATTATTCTTAGTACTTCGACGAGTTCTTGAGTAAACAGTCCTAGTTTGATGTCTTGTTGATTATTAATAATTTTTGTGATAGATTTATTTGTAACTTTTGGGGATTTTCCTAGCAGATTCTTGAAATGTTCTTTCTACATGTGAATTCGTTCTTCTTGACTGGCACTTTCTAGTTTAGCTCTGAAGGTACTCTTCCTTTTATTTACTTCATTAACTGCCTGCCACACTCTGCGAGATTGTCTATCTTCTACGGAATTTCTAATTCCATGGATCTGGCCTTGACTATATTCTATTTGTTCTTTTTGGTATGAGTTAATTAGTTCATTTTGTGTCTTAAGTTTTTTTTCTGCACATAGGCATTAATTGGATTCCTTTTAATGCATAGGGATGCTGTTTTCACGTTTTCTCTAAACTGCTAATATTTCCCAGGGAACTCTGTTTGGCTCATAGTTTGGTTGGTATGCATTCTGCAACTGCTTCAACATGGGCATTGATGAAATTCTCGTATTCGTCATTCGAAGTCAATGTTTCGAATATCTCTTGAAGAACATCAAACTTGTTTCTTAGCGTTATCATACAGGGTGGAACGATAAAATTGTCGCCCTAGAAAAGACGACATGATTCCATTTCCATTTAATGAAAACCGGTTTTCTTTTTTTTTTTCTTTTTTTTTTTCTTTTTTTTTTTGTCGCAGACCATCTACTAGTTGGCCAGTTGTGTACAAATCCCAAGAGCGATAGGAGCCTTCTATCATGTCTGAAAGTGATACAATGTTCAACGAGCGAGATCGGAGATGCGCCGCTGTTCAACTCATGCTCTCTACCGATCCAAGTTATGATAACAGGATCATTACCAGCAACCTCAAAATGCAAATCTAGATTGCCACGAATAACAGGGACGTGCCCAGGGTGATGAAAACAAAGTTTCCGGCTACGATTATGGTCTTTGGTGTGGTTTCAAGTAAGGGCAACATCATGCCACCTCACATCTTCGAAGTCGGCTTGAAAGTCGACATCAAAGTGTACCTAGATGTGCTGAAGAGTGTGGTGATCCCCTGATGTAATCACGTGGCCGGTGGTAGACCCTGGGTGTGGCAGCAAAAGTCGGCGACGGCCCACAAGTTCAAAGAGACCCAGGCTTGGCTTCAGAAGGAGTGCTACGACTTTGTACCCTTCTCTCACTGGCTTGCCTCCTCTCCCGACCTGAACCCGCTGGACTACTTCGTTTGGTCATACGTCGAGAACATCACCAACATGACCTCCCACGACACCAAAGCCAACCTGATCGCCGCCATCCGCCGAGTATTCGCCGAGCTCCCGCAGGCGCTTGTGGAAAAGGCATGCTCCCAGTTCCGGATCCGTATCGAGGCGGTGATTGAGGCTGAAGGCGGCTACATTGAATAGATGTCAGCTCTACTACATAATCAAGTTATGTGAATTGATTTTTTCAATAAAAGTTTTAAAATGAAGCTGTAGTGTTGTTTTCTTTAGGACGACAATTTTATCGTTCCACCCTGTATATTTATCGCTGTCGTTATGGTTAAGCAAGGACCAATCATAGTGTGTGGTTTTTGCTGTTTGTGTCGTATTCCTCCGTAGACTCAGACATATCTTTACAGTGATCATTCGGTGGTCGGAAGCCACACCTTCAAAATAGGATTATGCTTCTCAATTCAAAATGCTATTAAACAATTTCTTATTCGTAAGGATGTAATATATCTGCGCTTTTGCATTATTTGCGTTAGTTTTCCCTTCCTTTTCTGGAATTTAGTATTTATAAGTTAGAAATCGGTTAAGTGTTCCCCATTTGTGTTCGACGTGTTATGTTGCCTGAATTTGTTTTCGTTTTTACGGATTTAAGCATTCATGTCTCCACTGATGATTAGAACTTTGTGTTTGGGGATGCTACGAACAAGGAAGGATAGATCGTTATTTAAGGTGACGAGGTCCATTTCATCTTTTGCATTTGTAGGACTGTAACAAGAAATGATCGTTGTCCTGGGGTTGCTGCTAAACGTAGATACCATCATTCTGGTTTGTATTAAGTGATTTTTGGGCTCGGGGACGGAGAAGCATTCCTATAACCCCTATGATGGCATTGACAGAGTTTTTCCTAGCAGATGCTGAGATAAATGACCATCTATTGCCAGATTCGTGATATCTCATGTCTACTTTGCTATGATATTTGTGTTCTGGTACGGATACTATGTCTATATTAAGCTCAGTCGCAGACGCAGTCAGTTCCGGTAATTAGCCTATTCAATTTAAAATTCTAACGTTGAGTGTCGCTATAGGTACCGTGCTTTTAAGCTGATATAGATTACATCCTCATGAATAAGAAAATGGATTAGCAGCGCTTTGAATAGTAAAGCATACTCCTCTTTTGAAGGTGTGGCTTCTGACCATCAAATTGTCACAGCAAAGATACGTTTACGTCTACGCGGGAATACGACACAAACTACTAAAACTACACATTATAATTGGTCCTTGCTTAACAATAAAGATACGAGGTGAATACGATAAGTATCCAGACTTTTTTCGTATGGGCACTTTTATTGATAGTACACACATGAAACTCTAGTCCCCTTCGAAGTAATCTCCTCTGGCTGCAATGCACTTGTTGTACTGTTCCAACAACTTCTGGAAGGTCCCATAGAAGTCCCCTTGTGTGAGCGTGTCAATGACCTTCGTCACAGCCTCTTTCATCTCCTCAATTGTTTCATAACGACAGCCTGTGAGCTTAGGGAATAAGCAAAAGTCACAGGGAGCAAGGTCTTGTCTATAGGGAGGCTGAGGAACGGTCTTGATGCCCATTTTGGTCAAATAGTCTGTGACAAGGATGGAGTTGTGGACTGGTGCATTGTCCTCGTGAAAATGCCACTGACCCGATTTGAAGAGTGCTGGCCTCTTCCGACGGAATCTCTTCCTGAACTCCCTCAAAACCTCAACATAGTAACCCTAACCCTAACCCTTTGACCAATCAACTCTGGTGTATTGACTTCTTTACTCCTCCAACACCTCTCATCATACCTCACAAATTCCCTGCCTTCCTGAATCCCTTATGCCACTCAAAAACTGATGCTCGATTCATGCAAGATGCTCCAAAAGCAGTCTGAAGCATTCCATACGTTTCTGTGGCATTTTTTCCAAGTTTAAAACACAATTTTATTGCATATCGTTCTTCTAAAATGTCCTCATTGCCTTTTTTAAATTTACCAGCTGTGACAAAAGGGTGTAGGGTGTATTCCAATTGCTGCTGTAGCTGTTCATTTGAACCTGAAATCATAAAAATTGGTCAGTCATCTCATAAGATGTATAGCAATAACATACTGAATTTTCAAGAGTCAACGACAATTTTAAATGTCTGTACAAAAAAAGTCTGGAAACTTATTGAATGCCCCACGTAAATCTGAAAGTGAATGACTAGTATTTGAACTCACTAACTACAGTACCACAGTCCAGCATGTTATACCAGAGAGACCTACACCTCTGAAGATTTGATATAAGCAGTATTGAGTTCCCTGACTCTCTCACTCACCATCCAATCCATCGCTCCCGCCAAGTTTTCTAGACTTTATCTTTTCTGTACAGAGCTGATATAAAAAATGTCTTTGCAGTCAGCCAACAATGACACATCTATGAGCAGAAGATGTATAGCAATAACGTAGTGAGTTTTCAAGAGTCTACGACAATTTTAAATGCCCGTACGAAAAAAGTCTGGAAACTTATTATATGCTCCTCGTATTGGCGATGCGTGCGTGTGTTCATTCACCCCCTCCATCATAGGAAGGACGGGACACAAGATCAGTTTTCAAGTGGAGTATAGCTGGTTTGAATTCAGTTTTTCTTATTGATTAGTTGCCTTACCCATTTAGCCCTACTATTTACCCATAGCTGGAGGGAGAATATGCAACACGACCTCGTCCAGGATTTGAACTCAAGTCAAAGACTTCATTCCCTACAACGGTAACCATAAAGCGAAAGGCACCTTATGCATGTTTTTTGTGGAATTTCCACAGATGCTGTTATAACTCCGAGCAAAAACAATTGTATGGGGTTTCAGGTCGTTTAAAGGACATAGGAGAACGTAATTATTACCTCAACAGATAATTCACATGTGTGCATTGAAATTCGGGATAATTTTCTCATTCCGTTGATTGAAAAATATGTAATATAATTGCGGAGGGATCTCGTTTTATATATCTTGCCTTTCAGTTTAGTTAGGATGAGAACAGTTTAGTTTCAGTTTAGTTAAAATTCTAACGTTAAGTGTCGCTATAGGTACCGTGCTTTTAAGCTGATATAGATTACATCCTCATGAATAAGTTAAACAGTTTAGTTAAACAGTTTAACAGTTTAGTTAAACAGTTTAGTTAAACAGTTTAGTTTCAGTTTAGTTAGGTGCAACATTAACGCAGGTTGTCACGCGTGCGCGGGGAGGATGTGTCATTCACAGATGTCACAATAAGGGCCCCAGATAGGAAATGGGACCGGGGGAGGTGAATGACGTCATGCCCGGAGGCGTGGGCTGAGGAATTGAGATTTGGAAAAAGTCAGTTAGTTGAGTTCCTGCCTCCGAACGAGAGAGTCGAGATTCAGAGCTGGGCGAGGCCAGATGACTTTGGGCGCTACGGGCACTGCGCGTTGGTTGGGTTGAGAGCTGACGATGTAAAAGCAGTCAGCATAAAAAGATTGTGTCTCTCTCTCCTCATGTCGAAAAACCTTTAACTCAAAGGTAATAAAAAGTTTCGTACCTGAACTCAGAAGTCGTAAAGTGTTTCGTGTGTATTTCGGATTCCCTATGTCTATTCCACACATCCGTATATGTGGCTATGTAACAAATAGATTTGATGATGAAATCATTTTTTAATACAATAATGCATCTTATCACAAAACAAAGGGGCATATAGAATCAATGAAATGGCCAGTGATCATTCTGGATCTAAATTCAATTGAAAATTTATGTTGGAAAGATTTTAATGTTTCATGGGAAGACTCCATCCACCAAAGAGTTATTAACTGTATTTGGGCAAGAATATTGCTTTAATTTGTGGAATCTATTCCTGAAAGAATTAGTTCTGGAAGAGGTAACTAAGTAATGATTCCTTTTTTTTTTTTTTTTTTTTTTCTTTGTCCATGGCCCACAGATAAATACAGCCCTGTATGTCACATTAAAGGCCGATTTGTAATAGGCCGATTGAATAAATATATTTCACAGCAATAAACAAAAAAAATTCATGAGATGAAATTCGAAGGAATACTGTGGAATGTTTTTTAAAAGGCAAAGGTCCAAAGAAAATCCATTTTAAAGAGAAAATGTGAAGTTCCTTTTACTTACGTTTTTGTATTACTGCATATTTTTTTTATTGATATTTGTTTGTTTGGCTCAAATATTTTATTATTTTATTATTAATTTTCTGGAAAAATATTTATGTACCTTTGCACAATTTTAATATTTTTCAGATAAGATATATATAAATTGGCAATAAAAGAAATCAGCCTACTAGAAAATAGCCAGTAAATGTGTCATATGGGGCCATATTTATCAGTAGGCCATGGTGTGTTATTGAATTTCATAATGTCTTCCTCAACATTAGATTTGTCCACCATGATTCTACTTCCTAGATTGCAAATACTAACCATTGATTTGAATAATTTAATCTGGTTTGTTTTAGGTGTGTTTTATGAAGACAGAATGTTCAGCTGTTAAATAAAAGATATTTTGTGTCTTAATTGTTATAAGTTTATTTACAGCTAGATAAATAAATAAAGCAAAGTAAAAATCCTCGATGTGTGTTTATGTCCTAATTTTTGCCAGAAGTGGTAGTAGAATTTGTGTAAAGATATTATCAAGGTGAGTCAAATATTCGATGTGAGCATAGTTGGGTGATTGGCAATAGTGATATACTGTATTGCCTTCTTCAGGTATCTCTTTTCGAACTCGGAAGCCTTCTTGTCGTAATTGGGATTTGCCACGGAACTTCGAAACCAACCCTTTATTCGATCCACCTTTACTCGTTCCGCTATTAATTATTATTCTATGTTACTGTCACCCTTAAAGAGGATTGAACTTGCAGTCCTGAGATAACTGTCACTTAGAACTGTTTAACCCCAACGCTTATATCCACTGCGCTACGTGTCCACCAGTGTCAATTTTGGGGCCTTAAAAATCTAATGTTTTTTTGATACCTAGAACATCAACCAGTTTGACTAGTTTTTTTTTTAATGCAACCTGGCCTTTTTGATTATAGGTTCCTATATTGTATTCATCTCTATACTTGGTTTCCGGTTTCATTGTTTAATGGCATATCAACTCTTTTTAGGTTATTTAATGCCAAAGCCATTCTCCTAGAAGAACAGTAGTGGTACTATTTAACCCATAGCTGGGAGGATAAGGGGGTTCATACGTAATAGCGCAACTAGAGAACGAACTCGCGTACTACGATTCCGCAGTCCAGCGCTTTAACTATTACACCACGAGGACATCCCCTCTATACTATAGCCTATCATATGTGCAGATTCTTTAAGGCGTCTCTTCTTCCAATTTTCTTCTCTATCTATTATTTCAACTTCCTCCCATAACGGAAGATGGTTTCCTTTTTCCCTCCATATATGGTCAGTATATGGTAACATAGAATAATAATTAACACTTGTACCCAGCTATGAATAGCGGAACGAGGGCAGAGTACCCCCTGTGGATCGAATAAAGGGTTGGTTTCGAAGTTCCGTGGCAAATCCCGATTACGACAAGAAGGCTCCCGAGTTCGAAAAGAGGTACCTGAAGAAGGCCGGAGGGCACATCGGCCGAAACGTTGTACAGACATAAATAAAGATAAGGATAATAGTCCGAAGAATCATAATAGTAAAAATTATAATCAAACCTCATCCCATACATTCAGAAAAATAGTATTCTTGTTTCATATTCAAAATATAAAATAAGCCGATTGTAGGTCCCTTAATTTGTGGGGTTGACTGGTGTATTGAATGAGGTATATCACTATTGACAATGCTGAAACGCGTTAAACATCACCCAACTATGCTCACATCGAATATTTGATTCACCCTGATAATATCTTCACACATATTCTACTACCACTTCTGACATAAATAAAGATGAGGAAACAAGAATAATTTTACAGATAAACTAAATTCATGATGTTTAACTAATATATATATATATATATATATATATAGAGAACATATCTAGCCACACTGAAGAGTTGTGATACAATGAAATAGTCTGTCCAGGGATGACAATATGTGCTCCCTCATCCCCGTGGTGTTGAACTCTCTAGCGAAGGAAGTAACGATTGCCACTCGAGTAAGGCAAGGCTCTTCGAATGAATTGAGCTCTCGGTCGCCGTTAAAAACCGTTTAAAATTCTTTTACTTACGCTAGTCTTAACTGTGCAGTAGAATCTTGAGTTGGCGTATGAGTCAGTTGGGTTTCAATCCCAGCTTCGAGAATATCATGTGTCTAGCCACACTGAAGAGTTGTGATACAAGGAAACAGTCTGTCTGTGGATGACAAGACTATAGATACACACACACATATATATATATATATATATATCACATGTCTAGCCACACTGAAGAGTTGTGATACAAGGAAACAGTCTGTCTGTGGATGACAAGACTATAGATACACACACACACACACACACACACACACACATATATATATATATCACATGTCTAGCCACACTGAAGAGTTGTGATACAACGAAACAGTCTGTCTGTGGATGACAAGACTATAAATACACACACACACACACACACACATATATATATATATATATATATATCACATGTCTAGCCACACTGAAGAGTTGTGATACAACGAAACAGTCTGTCTGTGGATGACAAGACTATAGATACACACACACACACACACACACACATATATATATATATCACATGTCTAGCCACACTGAAGAGTTGTGATACAACGAAACAGTCTGTCTGTGGATGACAAGACTATAAATACACACACACACACACACACACACATATATATATATATATATCACATGTCTAGCCACACTGAAGAGTTGTGATACAACGAAACAGTCTGTCTGTGGATGACAAGACTATAGATACACACACACACACACACACACACACACACACATATATATATATATATATATATATATCAAGGAGTATCAAATATAGTTACGTTTATTACTTCAAAGCCAATTCGATGTCATCATCATCATCATCATGTCGTGCTGGTAGCACGGATATCCCTGACCCTCTCTCGCCACTTTTCCCTATCGTTCATCGCTTATGGCAGGTCTTCGGGACTACATCCCGTATCCTCACATAGTTGCTGAATGTATGTTCGTGCTGGTCGTCCTGCTTTTGCGTGTGGGGGTGACTCCCCTACATTATTAATACTAGAAATACTAACTCATCTTCCACACAATGTCTTTATTAAAATATAAAGAACAAAAGTCATTTTTGACAAAGTTTACGATGATTATTTGTATTTGAAGGAGTCAAGATGGTCATTATTAAAACGTTAAAGTACGTAAATATATATACGGCCCATTGGCCTGGTGGGTAGAATGTTCGCCGATGGCTCGGGAGACAGGAGTTTAATCCGAGATCATGTCATACCAAAGAATCAAAAATGGTATTTGATGACTCCTTTGCTAACTCTCAACATTCTAAGCTACGTATTAAGGGTAAAGTGGAGCAATCTAGGGAAAGGAGTAGCGCCCTCCCCTACTCCTCGTTGTAGTAGCTAATGAAAAGGGAGTCTTCTACGATCGCCTACTTTATATATATATATATATATATATTTTTTCACACACAATAAAATGAATTAGATATGTTCAGTTTACTAACGCTGCCTTGTATTTTCTTCCTTCAACTCTTGATTTTTTTCTTTCGGTTTGTGATTTCAAAACCCCTGAATGAGTTTTTTCTTTTTTTTTTTTTAAGAACGACCCGGCTATTTTAAATTTCAAGGAATCGATTTTTTTTCGATTTTAACAGGATCCAATGTCCGATATTTGAGCTACATGATCTTCGAGAAATACCTAGTGCCTGACAATAAACTTTGGTTTGGTTTGGTTTTAAAGCATATCAACCCTTATAGATAATTTAATGCCAAATCCTATTTATACATATGTATTTACCAACTCCTTTGTACGAGCCGGATGTGACACAAGGGCAATTTTTAAGCGGGGTTTAACAGGTCTTAATTCAATTTACCTTCTCCTCGACGGGTTACCTAACCAAGGCTAAAGAACCTAGTCTGCTCTACTATTTAGTCATAGCTGGAGAATCGTTGTATTGATACCTGTCCCAAAGGTATTATTGCTATGTGAAATGCAAATAGTCTCCTGCAGGATTTGAACTCTTATAGCCGCGTTCATTTTAACCGACGATGACCCTTACACCACGAGCTCATTCTGTTTATTTGACTTAATTTAATTCATAGAACAAATAGTTTATTGGTAATAGTTTTAAATGAGCGAGAGATCATTTGTTTTCACACAGTTAAATGGTTTCAAGTATTGCTATGTAACACTAACAATTCAATTTAACATCAGTCGATATTTTTCTCTGCCTCCCACTAGACAGAATTTAACACAAGGTAAATGATCCGAAGGTCGATTATAGTAGGGATTTAGGGGAGGGAAGATCCGGCACGAGTCGAGGCTTGATCCCTGCAGGACAATGCTGGTCATCGGTCCACTTAGTTCAATGTGGGCCTGATGAGTTTAGCTGGTCATGGACCCAAATCTTGGGCTAGGCACGTATGTCTGATTATAGCTTAAACTGAACAGAAAGGTCCAATGCTATACAAAGGTGACAAAGGTGTTAATGATGCAGCTAGCCCACCCGAAGACGGCCCAGTCGAAGCTGGGGGCCTTTTGGCATTAAGTCTGTCAATTTAACATCAATCATTTATTTGCGCACAGTTTAATGGATAAACAGTTCTTTTTGACATATAGATGGGTCTCTAACAAGTACTACCACTCCGAGTCAGAGTGGACCTGAGAGTAATGGCAATGAAGGGGTACTCCACATTCCTCAAAGCTCCAGGACTGAAACCTCACCGTCAAGGACACTCATGGAGGGGATCTTGCCTTTCTGCAGAGATGCAGTTGGAGCAGGGTCATACCGAGGCTAATTACCGCCCAGGGCTCGTATTTATAATAACGCCTCTGCCCCTTTTTTTAGGACAAATATAAATGAAATATTATTAATGACGTTGATTAGTACTTGAAAAACAACAAATTAAAAAATTAGCAGATCAAACGTTATCATCTTTTAACCTTTCGAGCTTTTGCAGGAGCCAAGTTACTAATGACTAGGTCAAAGTTTATCTTCTCCACAATTTCATGTTTAATTGAAACGAGGGACAAATTGGATAAGCGATCTTGCGACATATTTGATCTCAAGTAACTTTTAATGAACTTCAGTTTTGTGAAGCTTTTCTCTGCAGTAGCAACAAAAACTGTGGGCGTCAAAAACAGCTGTAGAGCAATCACAATATTTGACTCTGTTTCTTGAAATTGCCATCATCCATCTCAGCCATTTGATAAACGATGATTTGGTCATCATGGTCATATCACATTCCACTTGGGAAGCTGCCGCTAAAAGATCCCGAAGTCGGAGAACTTCCAAAAGCAGCCTAAATACGTCTAAGTCAGCACCGTATTCGCTAACGAGAATTTTAAATTTTCGCTCTAACTCGTCTTCAGTATCTTCCAGGATTGCTTGCGATGTTAATCCAGCGAAGACAGTCTGCAGATGAGACGTGGAGTCAAATCGTACTTCCGGTTCATTTACCAGTCGATCATATCATTCGTAAAGATCTCTCTTTACTTCCTACACAAAATGTTTGACATACATCATCTTTCTTTTCCCCAGGTAACTTTCTCTTTCTTCTAATCCGCTTTTCAACTGGAATTTCCATTTCCTCGCATTTTGTTTGACTTTGATTAACTGATTCAGACACCACCCTGTCCCTGTTTCAGTTAAAGAAATTTTTGGTCGCATCCATATGGTTTACACACACATCTTAACCAATACCAGGTTCTTGAAGTTTCTTTTGGATGAGATTTACTTGTCCTAGAATTTCTTCCCAGTAAAACAAATATGACATGAAGGAGAAGTTTTCAATTGAAAGCAAAATGATTTGTGTATACCAACTCGTTTAAAGATTTTCAGAAGCTGAAGATAATAAATCGGGTGGCTGAATCACTCCTTGAAATCCGGTTTTCACAACACGAATAATTTTGTAACGCATTGATATCGCATAAATTCAGACAACGATTAAAATATGGCACATATCAAGCTTTCCCACTTACGTGTCCTATAAGACGTTGAATGGTACCATGAACTTCAGCTATACTAGGCGCATTATTCAAAACTATCTCTCAACATTTTTTTAAATATAGGCATTGATGAAATTTTCATATTTATTATTCGAAGTCAGTGTTTCGAAATATCCTTTGAAGAACATCAAACTTGTTTCTTTGCTTTATCGTATATTTATCGCTTTATCCAGTCGATCCAAAATCATCTTCTTGTTATCATAAGTTGTCTTCTCATGTTCTGTGATCAAACTAAGAAATGATTCCAGCACCTCCCTAACTATTGTCTTCAACGACGACACATCGACAAATGAAACTCATCTGACCAGTAAGAGATATTTAGTGGATGATTTTTGCAGGAGTTTTTGTTGTTAGTGAAATATTTTTAGTCGGAGATTTTTGTTAGCGTGAGGGAAGTGTTGTTTCGTGTTTAGCGAGGAAAATGGTGTAACGTATGTGTGTTTACGTTAAGTTGTTTCCTCGCTTAGTGTTGTTAGTCCCTTCGCTAAGTTTTAAGGGTATATAAAAGTAGAATGAAGAAGTAAGATGGCGATGGTCGAAATACGTTTTTATGAATAGGGTTTTTATTTGCAGCATGGAATATTTGGGTTTGCTTTTGGTGCTGCAAGACTCGTGAAGGTTGTGAGTATGGAGACGAAAGTGTGTTATGAGAAGTTGAGATGGTTGAGATGGCAGCGTGTGTCGTAGGACGTGTGAGGGATTGTGTTCGTTGCATTTTGACGAAAGACATGTTGCAGTTGTAGGAATTGAACTTTGGATGTCACCGTGAGTTTCGTGTCTGGTATTTGGCGAGAGTATGTGCTTTCTCAATTAAAGTGGCCCAGAGGTAAAATGGGAGCTAGTTGTCGTTTGCGGAATAAAAGCGTCGCGTTGATATAGCCAATTTTGGGGTGACATAAAGTTATGCCTGTGCGAGGCATGTTGAATGTATCTAATTTATATTCAACTGGGATTCCTTGTAAGGAATCCATAAATTAGATGGGTCCCCTCGTGTTTCCATGCTGCTGCTGCTATTCTAGAGCCGCAGTGAGACGTCTGCACTGGACGGCGTTCTCAAGCCAAAGAGGGTGTGTTTGGCAGCTTACCCGATTTTCTGGCCGGAAATGAAAGGTCCGGGCTGAATAGGATAGGTCATCCTGATTGGGTGAAATTAAGTGTCGAATTAAATTGCGCGCCAAACCAAAATACGAAATTTTTCCTTTCTCTACCGATATATCCGGCGTTCTGTCTAGTAAGCTCGCAAAATGATTGGCTTTTCGAATTCGATTCAATATATTTTCCTTCACGTGGTTATTCCTAGATGTGAATGAATTCATTCTGGATTTTCGGTGACAAGAACCGCCAGTCATCATTGACTCCTTTCAATTAATCGTTTCCAAGAACAGGACCATACTTACTCATTAGTTCAACAAGTTCTGTAACGTTATCTTTATTGGAACTTAATATATCTTCTTAATGACCTCTAAAAAGCAGGTACTGTTTCATCAGAAACTTCACGATATCAAATTACCTAGTTGTCTCTAAATCTATCTTTCATTCTGTTGTGGACCAGTAAAAGGTCCGGAAGAAAGACTTACGTGAAACAAGTATATTGAACGAAAGTATAAATACGGCATAGGTAAAAGAGTGTTGAACGTCAGTCTGACTGCCAAAGTGTTAGGCTCGAGTTAACTTAACACCGAGATGAATATTCTCCAGGTATTCATAGTAATAGGAAGAGTTCATTATAGTCCATAAGGTAGGTACCATAATGTTGTAATCTTCAGATAAGACCGGTGGAAGAAAAACTCAAACACCGGGTGATGGGTAAACGTTATTGTATTAGCAGAAAAAGGTAGTCATACAAAGGAAGTACTAGCTGTGCTCGGCTTGCAGTCTGTCTGTCAAATGTCTCGTAAAGAACGAGAAGTTGTTTCCCCCGAGCGAGCTAAGCTCGGAGAATATGTTTAGGTTGGACGAGTCCATCTTTGGAGTATGATAGGATATGTCCCCATAACACATAATAATATATATATATATATATATATATATAATTATGTGGACCAGTAAAAGGTCCGGAAGAAAGACTCGAACTCGGGATTACATGAAACAAGTATATTGAACGAAAGTAACCGGGACATTGGCCCAGCGGTTAGAGTGTTCGCCAATGGCCCGGGAGACCTGAGTTCAATCCCAGGTCGAGTCATACCAAAGACTTTAAAAATGGAACTTGATACCACCTTGCTTAACACTCAGCATTATAAGGTACGGTTCAAGGGTAAAGTGGAGCAATCCAGGGAATGGAGTAGCGCCCTCCCCTACACCTTGGTGTAGTAGCTATCGAAAAGTGAGCCTTCGGGTCACCCTCGACTAATAAATACAGCATTGGCAAAAGAGTGTTGAGCGTCTGTCTGCCTGCCAGAGTGTTTGGGTGGAGTTAACTTAACACCGAGATAAATATTCTCCCGGTATTCATAGTAATTGGAAGAGCTCATTATAGTCCGTAAAGTAGGTACCATAACGCTTTCATAGTTTATTCTTGGAATTTTCTATCAATGGTCTTACTTTTAATAAGGATCATTTCCAACTTCTATTCCTTGAAAGCTCTTTGGTGCTTTGACGAAATTTAATGTTCAGGCATTTTTTGATTAAGTTCCAGAAATTTTGAAATCTTGTATTTCTTGCTAGTCTTAAATAGCGTTGCTCTGTCTTCAGGAAGAGGTGACAGCAGAAACAAAGAGATTTGTTCGCCTTTGAGAACAGCAAACATGATCTCAAAACAGTTTCACCATTCTTCATAGTTTTGTAAAACCAGCATTACCCTCGGACTACTTTCCTCGGTCTTGCAACAAACATTTCATCTTTGTTTTGAGACTTTTTAAGTCCAAAGTTACAAGATCGACAAGCAACTGCCTTGAGCAAGTTCGTGGCCAAAATGCGATGTCTTCGTACACAGCAATCTCTGTGCTTGCCTGTTCTATTTCTTTATTTCTGGTAAATTCATCAATTACTTCTTCCTATTCATACCCGTCCTCACCGTATGCACTGGAGCTCTCTTCCTTTGGCATATCATCATTGTCACCTTAAATTTAGCTAACTCCGTTATTTCCTGCTGGAAATTCCTCGTCAACTTTTATTACTATATCTGTCTCCACCATATTTGCATTTTCTCCATATTGTTCCCCACTTTGTTCAGATGTACATTCAGTATCCTCGTCTTAGTATTTTGCTTTTGCTACAGATTTTTTCAGGAGGAAAAAATGTAAAGATGCAGCACATTTTCTTTCCTCGCATTCTCTGGTAGCTTTCAACTTGCGGTAAGCTGCACCACTCAGTTTTTGCCGTTTTCTCATTGTAATCAATGAAAAAATTAAAAAAAAAAACAAAGAGGAAAAGAGCTAACCCAATGACATAGGGATTTTTTTTTTATTGTACAATTTGGCACCAGGCTGAAAGTGGGCTTGTAAAAAAAGGTTGATAATTTTTTAACAATCCCAAACTTAGCAAGACACATTCATGACGCATTCGCATCTTATAATTGCATAGGGAAATGTTGCTTAAAAACAGATGTAAAAAATTACCAGAGTTTATCCTATACAGCTAATGATTATTTAAATCTTTTCTTAAATTCAATTTCTAAAATTCATTATCTTTTTTTTTACACATTTTTCTTATCCCTTTTTATTTCATTCTTATATTTAATATAATAATTTAAAATCTAATACATTATAATTTTTATCATAAAAAATAACTGAACATTAACATTTTCTAAGGTATGTTCACCTCTGACACTTTCATTAAATATTAACTTATTCTCCAGAGAACTAACAGACAATTAATTTTTTAGGCAAAGTAAGTAGTAAAGTTGGCGCCCGTAGTCGAGGGCGACCAGAAGGCTCCCTTTTCAATAGCTACAACACTGAGGATTGCTCTACTTTACCCTTGATACGTACCTTATATTGCTGAGTGTTAAGCAAGGAGGTATCAAGTACCATTTTTAAAGTCTTTGGTATGACGCAACCTGGGATTGAACCCAGGTCTCCTGGACCATTAGGTGAATACTCTACCCACTTGGTCAATAATTATTTTGCCCAGCGTATCTTTTTTTTAACCTTAGGCGTTATGAAAGGTAATAACCTAAACGAATTTAGACAGAAATGTTTAATAACAATTTATTTATTTCCATCAGTTCAACCAGATATTTAAAAAAAACAACTCGTGTTTTAATATAAAATTTTTAAAATAAGTAAGTAAAGTTGGCGACTGTAGTCGAGGGTGACCTGAAGGCTCCCTTTTCAATAGCTACTACACCGAGGTGTAGGGGAGGGCGCAACTCCTTTCCCTGGATAGCTCCACTTTACCCTTGATACGTACCTAATATTGCTGAGTGTCAAGCAAGGAGGTATCAAGTACCATTTTTTTAAAGCCTTTGGTATGACTCGACCTGAGATTGAACCCCAGTCTCCCAGACCATTGGCGAACACTCTACCCACTAGACCAATGAGCCGGTTTTTAAGGCCATAAACAACACTATCGATATTAGATAATTACACTTCTGACTTTATTTATTTATTTACTTATTCTATTTATTTTATTTTTATCTTATTTATTTATTTATTCTATTTTATTTTTTTTTCAGAAACAAATCTTTAACCTTTTTTGTGTTTCTTCTACTCGATATAAAAAAATGATGATTAAGATCAATTAAAGACTCTTTTTCTCCCAAACATGCTTAGAGGGATTCTTCAGTACAAGTTTTTAAATAAAAAGGAGGGAGGAGTCGTTGTTGTGCAAGGACCGACAAAATAGTCTCTTCCTAATTTTTTAAATTAAATGAAGGCTGTTTTGGTCTAAAATGTTTCAATTATTAAACAAAACTAATCAAACTTACGTTTCTTAAGTTAACAGATTTTTACCAAGGATAATTGGTCAGTCCAATGCTGTGTGTTAGTGCTCTGAGTGTATATGGTGGTCTGTTCTAGGATAGGCACCACAAACTCATGGGAGATAAAACAATAAAACCCTAATAATTCTTAATATGGCACCACAGACTCATGGGATATGAAACAATAGAACTCTAATATTTCTTAATATGGCACCACAGACACATGGGAGATAAAACAATAAAACCCTAATATTTCTTAATATGGTGCCTCAGACACATGGGAGATGAAACAATAAAACCCTAATATTTCTTAATATGGCACCACAGACTCATGGGAGATAAAACAATAAAACCCTAATATTTCTTAATATGGTGCCACAGACTCATGGGAGATAAAACAATAAAACCCTAATATTTCTTAATATGGCACCACAGACTCATGGGATATGAAACAATAGAACTCTAATATTTCATAATATGGCACAACAGACTCATGGGAGATAAAACAATAAAACCCTTATTTTTCTTAATATGGCACCACAGACACATGGGAGATAAAACAATAAAACCTTAATATTTCTTAATATGGCACCACAGACTCATGGGAGATAAAACAATAAAACCCTAATATTTCTTAATATGGTGCCACAGACACATGGGAGATAAAACAATAAAACCCTAATATTTCTTAATATGGCGCCACAGACCCATGGGAGATAAAACAATAAAACCCTAATATTTCTTAATATGGCGCCACAGACCCATGGAAGATAAAACAATAAAACCCTAATATTTCTTAATATGGCGCCACAGACCCATGGGAAATAAAACAATAAAACCCTAATATTTCTTAATATGGCGCCACAGACCCATGGGAGATAAAACAATAAAACCCTAATATTTCTTAATATGACACCACAGACTCATGGGAGATAAAACAATAAAACCCTAATATTTCTTAATATGGCGCCACAGACACATGGGAGATAAAACAATAAAACCCTAATATTTCTTAATATGGCGCCACAGACTCATGGGAGATAAAACAATAAAACCCTAATATTTCTTAATATGGCGCCACAGACACATGGGAGATAAAACAATAAAACCCTAATATTTCTTAATATGGCGCCACAGACACATGGGAGATAAAACAATAAAACCCTAATATTTCTTAATATGGCGCCACAGACTCATGGGAGATAAAACAATAAAACCCTAATATTTCTTAAATCATTTACTATCAAAATCAACCAGAATCATTATTTTCATTCAATAATCTTGTTCTTAAATCTCATCAGTATCCTGTGATATGTAAAATAAAATATCGAAAATTTCAATTAATCATATTATTAATTAATTTAATAATGATGAAAATATTATCAAATTTCATGGACAATGAGATAAAAATATAAATTATAATCTAATAAAAACATTTGAAAAACTGCGATATTTTATTTTTGATTTTAATGTTCCACCCAAAAGACCTCTGGTTTGGGAAGGAGCACAACTTAAAAAAACACCAATTTTATTTCTCCATAATATAATTTTTAAAATCTTAAGACTTCAAAGAAGCAGACGATTTTTCTTTATTTCTTCAAGCAACTTTAGTCTGAATGAAAAATCGTTCGTAAATTTTTTAAATGTATTAAAATCTCGGAAAATATGCTATCCTATATTCGAAAGTTTTAATCATACATTTTTGGATAGATTTAATAAATCTTTATTTAATTACAAATATTTCACCTTAGGAAGTCTTGCAAAATTCTTTGTTAAATTTTTAAGGGAATAAGATATAGGTAAATTGTATTAGAGGAAATTTGTTTTTGGATCAACCCAAAGAAAAAAAAGACCTTGTTTTAAAACTTCACTAGAAAAAAAATACGATATAAAAGATTGTTTTTTTAATTTCTTAAAAACAAAATTGAACTTTTCAAATAACTTTTTCTAGGGTGTTCACTTCGTAAATTTAATTCTTCTCGTTTTTTATCTTTCTCGAGATGTATAAATTAGCGATTGGATTTTTTTTTTATTCAAATGACCTAATGTTGAAACCCTCATTTTAAGTGATAAAAATATTTTCTCAAGGTTTTTTTAAATCAAAGAAGCTATTCATTATAAAATTAATTTATTAATAAATAAAATACTAAAAAAAAATTCATTAAAATTTCAACGTGTTCACAATTGACTTTGAAATCATTAAAAAAAAAAAAAATCCGGACATTTAATTTTTATTAAAAATAGTTTGAAAACGATCCAAAAAATATTTAGGTCGATTATCACAATGTAAAAACGGGATATATATATATATATATATATATATATATAGTAGCGTCCAAAACTAATGGAGAAAATTTTAAAACCTAATATTTGTTAGAAATAACAACTGTGAAATGCTGAAATTTTTACCACTGGTAGTCGTTATAATCCATAATAACATACTAAAATTTGAATCATTTGCAAAGGATAGAAAAAGACTTATAACAATTATTTATTTATTTTCAAATTTGGAACGTCCAAAAGTAAGGGACAACATTGAGAAAAACAATGTAAACAGCCAAAAAACAATAAAAATACATGTGCAATCAATATTTAGTAAATGAGCCCTTGCTCTCAATGATAGCTGCACATCTTCGACTACAAGAACGAATCAGTTCTTGACAATCCTCGATACTAATTTTAGACCATTCTTCTTGAAGCTTCACCCACAAATCCTCCGTGTTAGTTGGATTTCTTTCCATAACTTTCACTCTTAAGGTCTTCCAAAGATTTTCTATTGGATTTAAGTCAGGACTTTGTGGTGGCCAATCCATAATTTCGAAATCTTGCTCGCTAAGGTAACTCATTACCACCTTTGCCTTGTGACATGGGGCATTATCTTGCATAAAGGTAGCCCTATCGAAACCTGAATTCTGTATGATTGGCACATGATCTTGAACAATGTTTTTATAGATCAGCGCGTTTACACGAGTTTGTAACCGGACAAGAGGCGATGTACCTTGGCTAGAAAACATTCCAAATACCATGACGCTTCCGCCCCCAAACATGACATTTTTCTTAGTACACTTTACACTTAATCTTTCACCAATACGTCTCTTTACATTGTTTTTTCCATCATTTCCAAATAAATTAAACTTGCTTTCATCACTGAAAAATACTTTTGCTCAATTTTCATATGTCCAAATTACATACCTGTTTGCAAACTCTAATCTCTTCTTATTCTTCGAACTAACAAGTGGTTTCTTCCTTGAGGTTCGATTAAACAGCCCTATTTCTTGCAGTCGTCTAGAAATAGTCTGTCTTGACACATTAACACATGAGGTACTATTCATAACCCTTTTAATTTCTGTGCAAGACTTAAAACGGTCCTTTAATGACATACGCTGCATTATTCGATCTTCTCTTGCCGAAGTTTTGCGGGGTCTGCCGGTTTTAAAAGCACTAACTATTTTGCCAGTATCATTGTAGGATTTAACAACCCTGCCTACAACACTCTTGGAATGTTTCACTTTCTCTGAAATCTCTCTAATGTTATGCTTTTCTTTGGTAGCTTCACAGTAACTTGTCTCAGAGTAATCAAGTTTTTGGCGTTTCGCCATGGTGCCGGCTGATGCAACGTTTACAAATGACTAAGCAAGACTTATTCTTTAGAGGAAATCAAAAAATTTGAATATAGCATACTGTTTACATTGTTTTTCTCAATTTTGTCCCTTACTTTTTGACGATCCTATTTTGAAAATAAATAAATAATTGTTATAATTCTTTTTCTATCCTTTGCAAATGATTCAAATTTTTGTATGTTATTATGAATGATAACAACTACCAGTTGTAAAAATTTCAGCTTTTCACAGTTGTTATTTCTAACAAATATTAGGTTTTAAAATTTTGTCCCTTAGTTTTGGACGCTACTATATATATATATATACATATATATATAAAGATGTTTGTTGTAGGTACAAAAAAAGAATGAATATAATTTTTTTTCAATAGGTAGGTCCACGAAGAGATTTGTATTTTTTTTTTTTTATTTTGTTCTTATATACGTGTTATATATGTGTATGTTTCCAGCTTGTTGCTTTCGTCAGAGAACATATATGGCACAAGGCCTTGTTAATGGGGTACTCAATGAAACTTGAACTCTCTCTTGTTCTCATTTTGAATGTTTTTCCTTTGGTAATGGGTTTTATATCGAGGCCATCCTCTCTTTTTCTTAGAGTGTGTTTACCTTAGTTTGCTTTACCCCTCTTTGATATTTGATATGTTTTTGTCGTTGTATGTGTGTGTGTGCGTTGGAGTGGTTTTGGGCTTGTCCTGATGTCATCTTGTAGTCTCAGCAAAAGGTCGCTCACAGCATGGCAAGATCAAAGTAGCGATATCTCAGACAGTCGCCCGAGCTTATTTAAAGCTGAGGTCGCCGACAGGGTGGTTTGGTTTAGTGTTTTATTTAATGGTGTATCAACCCTTATTGGTTATTTACAGCCGAAGCCATCCTTCAAGAAGAACAGAAGTGGTAACTATTTAACCCATAGTTGGGAGTATAAGGGGGTTCATGCCTGAAAGTGAATGTACTTGGGCGACTGGAGTTCGAACTCACTAACTACGATTCCGCAGTCCAGCGATTTAACCATTATACCATGAGGACAGATTGGGGTGTCTTACGATTGTGATCTTCCAAACAGAAAGGAATTAACGTAAAAAAGAATTTGAATAAAAAAAATGAATATAGATTTCTTTTTTGAAACGCCATAACATAAAAATGAATGATTGCGTCTTCAATTTTTGTTTACCTGCAAAATCCTGACCCCACCCATCCCCGATGCCCTCCCGGTTCCTCTTGGTCGGCTACTAAGTCGGTGTATTCTATAGCTCCAGCTGACTGGGCTGCTTTTTGAAAGAGAAGTTTCAAAGCTTTATCTCTGGGGTTGCCAACCTTTGCAGCTTGAGGACCACAAAGCTTAAATGAAGAGGGTCTCGGGGTGCAATTTTAAAAAAGATAGGAGAAACCCGGCTAAATTCACCAGATAACAATCATAATTTATTAATGAGATATTTGATGTTGTTTGCAATCACAAAAAGATATAATATTGGGGTTAACAAGTGATGATTTGACAGTTGCCAATGCAGCGTAGCTCTGGCATGCTTCATTTTGGAGAACGACTGTTCACAGTAGTATGTAATCCCAAATATGCTCACTATTTGCTTGGTTGCCCAGTCGACTGGGGCTATAGAAAACACCGACTGCTTCTCTGCAAAGACGCCCAAACTAATCTCCTGTATATGACGTTAAACAATCTGATTGTGAGGTTCTAGTAATGCTGGAGCTTTGGGAAATGCTGAGAACACTTTCATTGCTATCGCTCCCAGGGCCACTCTGACACAGAAGTGGTAGCACCTGATAGGGTCCTATCTATAGGTCAAATAGAACTAAAATGCGTACTTATGCTGAACTGAATTACTTGAAATGGAACTGTTTGACTAAACTGAATAGCTTGAAAGAGAAATGTTCTTGAAAATTAAACTGTGTACTTTTGCCAATGGCCCGGGAGACCTGGGTTCAATCTCAGGTCGAGTCATACCAAAGACTCAAAAAATGGTACTTGATGCTTCCTTGCTTAACAATCAGCATTATAAGGTACGGATCAAGGGTAAAGTGGAGTAATCCAGGGAAAGGAGTAGCGCCCTCCCCTACACCTTGGTGTAGTAGCTATCGAAAAGGGAGCCTTCGGGTCACCCTCGACTAAAGGGAGACAACTTTACTTACTTATCCTAAACTGAATTGTTTAAAATAGAACTGTTCATTTGTATAAAAATGGATTTGGCATTAAATAACCTACAAAGGTTGACTAGCCATAAAATCCAAACAAACTCACAAACAAATACTTGCTGGGTGAGGGTGATAATATTGGGGATACTATCCATATGGAAGCACTTGCTTCTTATAGAAATCGAGGATGTGACGGGAAAGAACCTTGGAATTCCAAGTTTCTGAACGCTAATGATCAATGACTTCCATCTGCAGTTGGGACGGTATTTCTTCAGTTAACATCAAAAGGTGAAAAAAAAAAAAATTGTAAGTGGGCAAAGGACCACATATGGCCTGTGGGTTGGGAACCAATATTCTACTTTACATATATCAGGGTTTTTTTTTTAATGTCTTAATTAGCGATACTGAAAACCAAGCCGGAAGTAAGTTTCGAATATTTTCATTTCAGTTCCTCAGTTAATCATTTTTCTTATAATTTTAGGGTAAGATTTAACTTTACTATTACTCGATATAAAATTAAGTTATATACACTAAACTACTTTATGATAATACTTTTTGCACAAGTACTTCCCCTTTTAATGCCGTGGTTTTCTTCGTTGCTGGATTGCACATACTTTAACATTTAAAAGTATAAATGCAAATAACTTCTACAATTTAAACAATAAAAAACATGAAAACTTGTCAATAAAAATTGTAGATAGTTAATGAATGTCACTGAATTGGAAACAAGAAATGTTGCTCGAAGAATTTGTTAACTGATTCAAAATATGGTTGGTTGGTTGCTTGGTTGGATGGTTGCTTGGTTGGTTGGTTGGTTTTGTAGTGTGTCAACTCTTCGGTTATTTTATCCAGAAGTCAGTGTTTTTATAAGCAATTACTTCATCAGCATTATCATGTCACGAAATCCGCACTGATATTTCTGACTCTCTCTCGCCACACCTCCCTATTGTCCATTGCTTTCGGCACGTCCTCAAGGCTACATCCCGTATCGGCACAGAGCTGCTGTATGTATGTACGAGCTGGACGTCCTGCCTTTGCTCGTCCATGTGAAAGGGTCCACATGAATACATCACTTATGAGTTCGTCCCTACTTCTCCAGCAGTGTCTGGTTCGTCAAATTTTGATAGTTTTCGTGATGGGTTGTAGGTGGCCGTGTAGCTGCTGCTTTGTAGGGTGCTGCCTCCAGGACTTGTTCAATATTGCTCACAGCATTCTTGTGTAATTGCCGCCAAGCTTTTTCTCCATACATTTAGTCAGCGTCCATATAGCAGTATCGACACGACCACTGCTTGGAAGAAACTGCGCTTCATTTTATCGGCCAGGTCTGACTTCCATATGACCGATAGCCTATTGATAGCTGTCCATGCCTTTGCTAGTCGCGTGTCGATGCCTGTCTCGGTTGATGAGACGCTGCTCCGTAGGTAGGTGAACTTGTCAACTAGTTTCAGAGCGTATATATATATATATAACAGCTTAGCGTGGAGATGTCACCTGTTTGATTAAAAGCAATTACTTAGTTTCACATAACTTTTCCTATTAAATAATAATAATAATAATAATAATAATAATAATAATAATAATAAGAAGAAGAAGAAGAAGAAGAAGAAGAAGAAGAAGAAGAAGAATTGTGCAAGAAATTGAAATTTGACCATACGAACAAAAGGTATATACACAACTCAGAATCTGTCCTGGAGAATGACACCCACAAACACCTCTAGAATTCTGAGATACAAACGGATCACCTTATCTCGGCCAGACGACCAGACCTTATAATAATCAACAAAAAAGAGAGAACTTGCAGGATTGTGCACTTAACTGTCACGGCGGACCACAGAGTAAAGTTGAAAAATTGCGAAAAGAGGGATAAGTACCAGGACCTTGCTCGGGAATTTTTAAAAAAACCGTAGAGCATGAAAGTGACGATTATATCAATTGGAATTAGTGCTCTTGGTACATTCACCAAAGGTTTGGTACTAAGACTGGAGGACTTGGAAATAAGGGGACGTGTGGAGACTTCCAAATTACAGCATTGTTGAGATCGGCCTGAATACTGAGGAGTGTCCTGGAGACTTTAGAGCTAACGTTAGTGTGAAAAACTCTCATAATAATAATAATAATAATAATAATGTGTTTGTACATAAGGATACTTGAAACCTTGTAACTATCTGATACAAGTAATCTGCCCACACCTATATAGTATTACTAGGGTGTGGAAACATAAAAAGATGGGAAAAAAACAGTATATACAGAGGATAAGTTTATTTATAATTGAATATTATCATATATACCCAACCCCTCCGCTCGGGCAGGATATGACACAAGGTCAATTTTTAAGCGGTTTGAATTCAGAGTTTCCCTTCTCTTAGACTAGTTGCCTCACCAAGGCTGAAGAACCTAGTCTGCCCTACTATTTACCCATAGCTAGAGGGAGAATAATTGAATTCATACCTTTCCCAAGGGTATTAGTGCTATGTGAAATGATATCAGTCTCGTCCAGGATTTGAACTCGTGTCGCCGTGTCCATTTCTTACGACGATAACCATTACACCTCGGACACCTTTGTCATTATATATATATATATATATATATATATATATAATGACAAAATAAATATAAAAGAATATTCTAGTCACTTAAAATTTTATAAATTAATATTTTTTTATAAAAATGATTCCTCTTCCTCTGTGGGTTTGCACAACTTTCAAGTTAACATTTAAAAAATATATGAAAATAACTTTTCGTACCTAACAATGTTGGGTTTGTTAACTAGTGTTGATATTCATAGACTGTCAAGGCATTCCATCATCTTTAACTGCAGCAATACGATATCTAGTTGTGGAACAAATAAAGCAATTGTCAATTAAAACTCCCATACTGCTTCAAAAGCGAAAGAATTAGTCTTTATTTACAATTCAAAAAAAATGTGAATTACAAAATTTGAGGTGGGACGTTGTGGAGAGTGGTTGACACATATTAACAAGCGCTGGAAATTCCACAGAGTATTTCGAATATACAACAAAATAAATCCACATAAACAAAATAAAACAAAACAACAACAAAAAATGCAGTTAGAGGAAGGGAAGAGACGAGAAGGATAACGAAAGTGAAGGGGAGGGGTTGAAGAAAAGATGAGGATGTGAAGAAGAGGAGAGAGTAGAAAAGAGAGGAAGTAAAGGGAGGTCATCCTTGTTTCTAACCTTTTTTCTACATCGTCTCTCTCTCTCTCTCTCTCTCGTTGTGCATCCCTTTTTCTCATCCTATTTTTCTTACCCCTCTCTCCCTTGCTTCTTTTTACTCACTTTTTTTCCTCTATTCTTCCTCTTTCTCTCTGATCTCTCCCTCTTTCTCCCTTTCTCTCTCTCTCTCTCTCTCTCTCTCTCTCTGTTCCTTTTTTTCACATTTTTCCCTTTTTTCGTCCCCTCTCTCTCTCACTCTCTCTCTCTTTCTCTCTCGTTGTTCATCTTTTTCTTTCATCTTATTTTTCTTCCCTCCCCCCTCTCTCTCTCTATCTGAACTTTTTTTTCTCACCATTTTTCGTTATTTCTTCCTCTCTCTCTCTCTCTCTCCCCTTTTCTTTTTTCATCTTTTTCCGTCTTTTTTCTTCTCTCTCTCACGTTCATCCTTTTTCTAACCCAACTCTTTTTGTCGTCTCTCTCTCTCTCTCTCTCTCTCTCTCTCTCTCCAGATCTTACTTTCTGCTCATGACCCTCCAAACAGATTAACCTCTCTGTCAATAAGAAGCGGCTTTCTACAACTGATCCAAGTGGTCAGACGCACCCACACCGCCTTGCTTAAACAGTAATTATTTTCGTTGACTAATTTAACTTTCGATTAGCTGTGACGCGTTATTCAATAACGGTAGGCGTCACCGATACAATGGGCGTCACCTTTGACCTTTATCTGCTCTTTTGGAATTACAAGGGTCAAATTAGCCGAAAACTTTCATTTATTGGAAGGAAGGGAGTTAATTTGGCTCATTCTGTTTTCTTAAACACTAAAAGAAAGTTTTAATAGACATCTAAACAAAATAAAAATGGGAAAGGGTATGTTGGAAATTTTTTTATCAAGGAAAAATGTATGGTATTTTTAATGCCTATTTTTTGTCTGCCTTTCAATGTCTCTGGTTTCGAATCTTGCTACGAAAATAAACGGAAATAGAAAGGGGCCTATGTGGCTGGCTCCGAAAGTTGGATTTGGTCACGTGTTCTCTGAATCGGGTCCTTTTTGGATCAGGCACTCGAAGCGACAAGACGTCCCAATAATTCTGGCAAGCTACCGACAGATTGTCCATCCTTAGCGCTGACTAAAAACACCCGAGCAGCTTGTGTATGGACTTTGGCCGGTTCCAGTGAATACCTTTGACGAGAAAGGAGCAGGACGTATTAACTGCTTTCAGGCCATAGAATTTGGTTACTGATACTTCTCGAACCTGACAACTACACACGAGGTACCAGCGAATACCTTTTGGCGAGAAAAGGAGCAGCAATAATTCCTGACGCGAGGACACCCAAGCTGCATATTGTATGAGCTTTCGGCGCGGACTATCTGCGCCCTCCAGAAAGTAAAACAACAGCGACGTACCCGTGAAAATTTCAAGGAGCATTGTCTTTGACGAGAAAGACGAGAAACTTGAATACCATCCGTAATTTTCTTCCTGGAGTTGCGTTCTTAGCGAGAGACAGAGACCTTGAACGGATATTTTTTTGAGTGCTACTGAACTGTTTTTTTCTATCTCTCCTGCGTGAGACAATATATATTTTAAAGAATTGTTTTTTTTTTTTTTACTTCACCCTTTCATAACTGTAAGTGCACTTTCTTCCCCCTTTTTTTTTTTTTTTTCTACCCATATTTTTGTATATTTTGGTATTTTTGGTACTCGGCGCCCTAAATTTTATTTGGCAACGTAACGCATGAGGAATTTCATGCAAAGGAAAACTCTTTTGTCTATTTTATTTTATTTTATTTTTACTTCCTTTGCGGTGATAAGTGTAAATAAAATTCCCCTTTTCAATCGAGCAAGACCGTTTTTAGCTTATTTATTCCTTCCCCATTTTTTAGATGACGTTCGCTTTGTTCAATGGTCGGTAGTTTTCTAAAAGTAGAAAATTAATTTCCGACGGGTATCGTCGCTTCCTCTTGCATGTAGGAGGTGAGATAAGTCATGCCTGCAGTTGGTCATAATATTTAGCCCAACAAGAGTAAAGTTGTCTCCCTTAGTCGAGGGCGACCAGAAGGCTCCCTTTTCTATAGCTACGACACCGAGGTGTTGGGGAGGGCGTTACTCCTTTCCTTGGATTGCTCCACTTTACCCTTGATACGTACCTTATATTGCTGAGTGTTAAGAAAGGAAGCATCAAGTACCATTTTAAAAGTCTTTGGTATGACGCGATCTGGGATTGAACCCATGTCTCCCGGATCATTAGCAAACACTCTGCCCACTTGGCCAATGGACCCTCTATTTGATATCGATCTTTTAAAAAATTTCTTGACACCTTCTTTTTTAGACTTGGATTACAAACGTCCTTACATCGTTATTGATAGAAAAAACAGTCGGTGTGTGGGAGTGTGTTGTTACTTACAAACAATATAAACGACGTAGACAAAAGAATATTCACAAGGCAATACAAACTAAAAATACATTTATATATCAACAAGTAAAAAAGGAAACATTACAAAGACAGTATGAATGTTCGAATATAGTTTGTTAAATATACGCTTACCCAGTCGGTTGGGGCTGTAGAATAATACACCGGCTACTTCTCTGCAGAGGGGTAAGACTCCACCACCACCAACGAATGTCCTAGATAGGACACTAAACAATCTGATGGTGAGGTTCCAGTAATGCTGGAGCTGTATGTTTTACTGTGTTCCTATTTAAAAAAATTATTCAATGGGTTTTCCAAGTGGAAATGTCTATCTATTGACTTAAGGAAGTATTTGCCAATATCAATATCAGAAAGTTTACTGAAAGGGACGTTAAAAAAGAGTACCTTTCTTTTCATATGCTTAGTTTTTTATCATTACAATTAATGTTTTGCCCAGTCGGCTGGGGCTATAGAATACACCAACTGCTTCTCTGCAGAGGAGTAAGAAACCCGCAACGAGTATCCTGCATATGACACTAAACAATCAGATGGTGAGGTTCCAGTAATGTTGGAGCTGTATGAAATGCAGAGTACCTCTTCAATATCCATCGCTCCCTCGTTCACTCTGGCCCGGAGGGGTAGCACCTGATCATATTTACCCAACCCCTCCGCTCGAGCAGGATATGACACAAGGTCAATTTTTTTAAGCGGAGTTTAACAGGTTTGGATTCAGAGTTTTCCTTCTCCTAGACTAGCTGCCTCCCCAAGGCTGAAGAACCCAGTCTGCCCTACTATTTACCCATAGCTGGAGGGAGAATAATTGGATTCATACCTTTCCGAAGTGTATTAGTGCTATGTGAAATGCAATCAGTCCAGGATTTGAACTCGTGTGATAAGGGTTCTATCTATGGGTTAAATAGAACTAAACCGTGGTTTCTTGAGGTTCCTGATTTTGTATTTGGGCGGCGTGTTTATGCTAAACTGAATTGCTTGAAATAAAACTGTTTTGACATCTTAACTGTGTACTTATGCTAAACTGAATTATCTGAAATAAAACTGTTTTGATATCAACTCTGTGTATTGCCCAGTTAGCTGGGGCTGTAGAAACCACCGACTGCTTCTCTGCAGAGGGGTAAGACCCCCCCCCAACGAATGTCGTAGATATGACACTAAAAGATCAAATGGTGAGGTTCCAGTGATACTTTGGGGAATGCGGAGCACCCCTTCATTGCCATTGCTCACAGGTCCACTCTGACCCGGAATGGTATTACCTGATTGGGCCCTATCTATGGGTTAAATAGAACTAAACTGCATACTAATACTAAACTGAATTGGAACAGTTTGACCGAACTGAATAGCCTGAAATAGAAATGTTTTTGACAATTAAACTGTGTTCTTACATCTAAACTGCGTACTTATGCTAAACTGAATTGTTTGAAATGGAACTGTTTTTAACATTGAAACTGTATTTACACTAAACTTAAATGTTATATATTGAACTGTTTTGACATTTAACTGTGTGTAAACAAAATCTATACTTATACTAAATTGAATTGACTGAATTAGAACTGTTTGACTAAGCAGAATTGTTTGAAATATAAATGTTTTTGACGATTAAACTGTGTACTCGTGCTAAACAGAATTGTTTGATTATTTGTATATAAATGGATTTGGCATTAAATAACCAACAAAGGTTGATATGCCATGAAACCCTGACAAACAAACAACCTTAAATATATGTGTGTGTGTGTGTGTGTGTGTGAGACTAACACGAATATTACTGTGAATTAGTATTTTGTTTAGGAACAAAGGGTAAGAATGTCAGAATTCTTACTTACGTTTATGTATTATAATCTTGTTGTATACGAGAAGACAAAATATTAAAAGTGTCCTGTATGTTGACAGAGAATTTCACGCGAAGTATCAATACACAGGAAAAGGGCTATGTATTTTAGAAGGTCGTATTTTCGCCCATGTTGATCGTTTGTCTCTTTCAGGATTTCACGAAATGTGTGAGATCTTTCTCGTGCGTGAGACTGGAACAAGTCCAGCCGAAAAGCAGAACAGGAAAGGAAAAAGGTCGCAGACTATATACGTATCTTGAGCTATGTGTCGCTAGCTGGCAAAGCGAAGAATGAGAGAGTTAGCTATTAAAAGTGTAGAGTATATATAGTAACCATGTCATATGACCGGCTCCAAACACTATCTATTTTGCGCGGGACAAAATCATATGCGCGGACGTAGTTATAAGCACAAGGCACGTGATTTCTCGGACCAGTAGGTTCCCGAAACTAATTAATTTACCGACGAGTGAATCATGGATCCTATTTTCTAAAATTTTTTGTACCAAACGGTCATCGGCGGCAATTTAAAAAATATAGGACTGTAAATCCTATAGACGTTTTCCTATCAAAATCGGAAGGATTAATTAGTTTGATTTCTATGTTTATTGGCACGTCAACGTTCGTAGGTTATTTAATGCCAAAGCCATCCCTGTAGAAGAACAGCAGTGATAATACTTAACCCATAACTGAGGGGATAAGGGGTCCATGCCTTTCTCGAGCGTATTCGTCTGAAAGTAAACACAAAAGCGCTACTGGAGTTCGATCTCGCTTACTACGATGTCGTAATCTAGCACGTTAACCACGACGCCACGGAAGGGTTAATATCAATATTTTTTTCTATATTTTAATCGTTTCATTTGGCATGTTATGGATATATATTAATTCTGATCATCTCTCTCCTCCCCCTCTCTCTCTCATCAGACTCGTCTTTCTATTTCTCTTCTCTTCTCTCTCTCTCTCTCTCATTTATATATATATATATATATATATATATAATTTTTCTCTCTCTTCTGTGATTGCGATCAGAAACTGGTTTCTCTCATCGAGTTACCAGCTAAAATAGATTCATAATAGCCAAATGATGGATTGTTGAATTTTTCAATTATATGGAATTGCTGTCCTCGGGGGGGTGTCCTCGTGGTGTAATGGTTAAAGCGATGAACTGCGGAATCGTAGTACGCGAGTTCGTACTCCAGTCGCGCTATTACGTTCACTTTCGGGCAAATACCCTTGGGAAAGGTATGAACCCCCTTATTCTCCCTCCAGCTATGGGTAAATAATAGGACGGACTAGGTTCTTCAGCCTTGGTGAGGTAACTAGTCTAGGAGAAGGAAAACTCTGAATTCAAACCTGTTAAACTCCGCTTAAAAATTGACCTTGTGTCATATCCTGCCCGAGCGGAGGGGTTGGTAAATAGTACAACATTCATTCACTTTAATCTTAAATAGATAAAATAGTGGATGTATCCTACATGAAATCCCAGGAGACCCCCCCCCACCGAACGACAAACTTCTGGACTCTTTTGAATACAAAGTAAAGTTGGCGACCATATTGGAGGGCTCCCTTTTCGATAGCTACTACTGTAATATAATGGCCGAGGGATTTCGTTTTATATATCTTGCCTTTGGGTTTAGTTAGGCTGAGAAGCTTTCGGTTCAGTGCATGGGTTAGTTAGGTGCAAACATGAGCGTAGGTGTTCACGCGCAGGCGCAAAGCGGACGTGTCATTCAGACATGTCACAATAAAAATCCCAGATAGAGGATGCGACCAGGAATGTGAGTGATGTCACGCACCGGAAGCGTGGGCTGAGATTTGAGAAAAGTCAGTTAGTTGAGTTCTAGGTCTGAGGAAGACGGTTGACTTTCGGGGCTCGCCGAAGCTAGGCCAGTGGCCTTGCGGCAGGTGTCGCACGTGGTTTGGGGCAGATGGAAAAGTCAGAATAGAAAGATTGTATCTCTCTCCTTATGTCGAAAAACCTTTAAACTCAAAGGTAATAAAAAGTTTCGTACCTGAACTGAGAAGTCGTAAGTGTTTTTCGTGTTTCGGGATTCCCATGTTATTTATATATGTGCGTTATAGACATTATGAACGTTTTACGTACCGGTATGAATATGTACATTTCGCGTATTCATATCTGACGATGTAACACTACACTAACGTGTAGGGGAGGGCGCTACTCCCTACCCAGGATTGACCCACTTTACCCTTGATCCTTGGCTTATAATGCTGAGTATTAAGCAAGGAGGCATTAAGTACAATTTTTGAGTCTTTGGTATGACTCGACCTGGAGCTGAACCCAGGTCTCCCGGGCCATTGGCGAACACTCTAACCATCATGCCAATGTCCGGTATTAAATTTCGAAAACAATTTAATAATTTTCTGTCTAAAATTTACGAAGACACTTAGAACATTGAAAAATCAAAAAAGATTTGGGTTAGAGCTGACTAATCGAAAAAAATATGTAAGATTAGCCCTTCCAATTATCATAGAAACCACCAAATAAAATTACTGATACTTACAAACGCGACAACAGGGATACTCAGTCACAAATCAATAACGACACAGCTAAATTTGCTGGCTAACTGCACATTAATGACAGAATAGGTAAATTAAGGAAAAAAAGTGATTATATTTTATTCAAAGAGCAAAATCTAATTTCCATAAATAGTCTTGATTAATAAGTTCATCGAAGACTGAACTTGGCCTAGTTTCCAAAGATTTGCTCAAAAACATAATATTTAATAAACTTTTACAAAAAGACTTCATATACTTTATCTTCCTTTGGAAAAAACTGATTTGGTGCAATAAAATGGTTTTGAAATGTTAAATGTAAAAGTAAAACCAAATTTAATCAGTTTGATATTATTGAATTTTACCCCTTTATTTCTAGAGACTAATTATTAAAAATTGAGTGTTCGCTAATGGACCGGGAGACCTGGGTTCAATCCCAGGTCGCGTCACACCAAAGATTTTCAAAATGGTACTTGATACCTCCTTGCTAAACACTCAGCAATATAAGGTACGTATCAAGGGTAAATAGGAGCAATCCAGGGAAAGGAGTAGCGCCCCCCCCTGTATGTTGACAGAGAATTTCACGCGAAGTATCAATACACAGGAAAAGGGCTATGTATTTTAGAAGGTCGTATTTTCGCCCATGTTGATCGTTTGTCTCTTTCAGGATTTCACGAAATGTGTGAGATCTTTCTCGTGCGTGAGACTGGAACAAGTCCAGCCGAAAAGCAGAACAGGAAAGGAAAAAGGTCGCAGACTATATACGTATCTTGAGCTATGTGTCGCTAGCTGGCAAAGCGAAGAATGAGAGAGTTAGCTATTAAAAGTGTAGAGTATATATAGTAACCATGTCATATGACCGGCTCCAAACACTATCTATTTTGCGCGGGACAAAATCATATGCGCGGACGTAGTTATAAGCACAAGGCACGTGATTTCTCGGACCAGTAGGTTCCCGAAACTAATTAATTTACCGACGAGTGAATCATGGATCCTATTTTCTAAAATTTTTTGTACCAAACGGTCATCGGCGGCAATTTAAAAAATATAGGACTGTAAATCCTATAGACGTTTTCCTATCAAAATCGGAAGGATTAATTAGTTTGATTTCTATGTTTATTGGCACGTCAACGTTCGTAGGTTATTTAATGCCAAAGCCATCCCTGTAGAAGAACAGCAGTGATAATACTTAACCCATAACTGAGGGGATAAGGGGTCCATGCCTTTCTCGAGCGTATTCGTCTGAAAGTAAACACAAAAGCGCTACTGGAGTTCGATCTCGCTTACTACGATGTCGTAATCTAGCACGTTAACCACGACGCCACGGAAGGGTTAATATCAATATTTTTTTCTATATTTTAATCGTTTCATTTGGCATGTTATGGATATATATTAATTCTGATCATCTCTCTCCTCCCCCTCTCTCTCTCATCAGACTCGTCTTTCTATTTCTCTTCTCTTCTCTCTCTCTCTCTCTCATTTATATATATATATATATATATATATATAATTTTTCTCTCTCTTCTGTGATTGCGATCAGAAACTGGTTTCTCTCATCGAGTTACCAGCTAAAATAGATTCATAATAGCCAAATGATGGATTGTTGAATTTTTCAATTATATGGAATTGCTGTCCTCGGGGGGGTGTCCTCGTGGTGTAATGGTTAAAGCGATGAACTGCGGAATCGTAGTACGCGAGTTCGTACTCCAGTCGCGCTATTACGTTCACTTTCGGGCAAATACCCTTGGGAAAGGTATGAACCCCCTTATTCTCCCTCCAGCTATGGGTAAATAATAGGACGGACTAGGTTCTTCAGCCTTGGTGAGGTAACTAGTCTAGGAGAAGGAAAACTCTGAATTCAAACCTGTTAAACTCCGCTTAAAAATTGACCTTGTGTCATATCCTGCCCGAGCGGAGGGGTTGGTAAATAGTACAACATTCATTCACTTTAATCTTAAATAGATAAAATAGTGGATGTATCCTACATGAAATCCCAGGAGACCCCCCCCCACCGAACGACAAACTTCTGGACTCTTTTGAATACAAAGTAAAGTTGGCGACCATATTGGAGGGCTCCCTTTTCGATAGCTACTACTGTAATATAATGGCCGAGGGATTTCGTTTTATATATCTTGCCTTTGGGTTTAGTTAGGCTGAGAAGCTTTCGGTTCAGTGCATGGGTTAGTTAGGTGCAAACATGAGCGTAGGTGTTCACGCGCAGGCGCAAAGCGGACGTGTCATTCAGACATGTCACAATAAAAATCCCAGATAGAGGATGCGACCAGGAATGTGAGTGATGTCACGCACCGGAAGCGTGGGCTGAGATTTGAGAAAAGTCAGTTAGTTGAGTTCTAGGTCTGAGGAAGACGGTTGACTTTCGGGGCTCGCCGAAGCTAGGCCAGTGGCCTTGCGGCAGGTGTCGCACGTGGTTTGGGGCAGATGGAAAAGTCAGAATAGAAAGATTGTATCTCTCTCCTTATGTCGAAAAACCTTTAAACTCAAAGGTAATAAAAAGTTTCGTACCTGAACTGAGAAGTCGTAAGTGTTTTTCGTGTTTCGGGATTCCCATGTTATTTATATATGTGCGTTATAGACATTATGAACGTTTTACGTACCGGTATGAATATGTACATTTCGCGTATTCATATCTGACGATGTAACACTACACTAACGTGTAGGGGAGGGCGCTACTCCCTACCCAGGATTGACCCACTTTACCCTTGATCCTTGGCTTATAATGCTGAGTATTAAGCAAGGAGGCATTAAGTACAATTTTTGAGTCTTTGGTATGACTCGACCTGGAGCTGAACCCAGGTCTCCCGGGCCATTGGCGAACACTCTAACCATCATGCCAATGTCCGGTATTAAATTTCGAAAACAATTTAATAATTTTCTGTCTAAAATTTACGAAGACACTTAGAACATTGAAAAATCAAAAAAGATTTGGGTTAGAGCTGACTAATCGAAAAAAATATGTAAGATTAGCCCTTCCAATTATCATAGAAACCACCAAATAAAATTACTGATACTTACAAACGCGACAACAGGGATACTCAGTCACAAATCAATAACGACACAGCTAAATTTGCTGGCTAACTGCACATTAATGACAGAATAGGTAAATTAAGGAAAAAAAGTGATTATATTTTATTCAAAGAGCAAAATCTAATTTCCATAAATAGTCTTGATTAATAAGTTCATCGAAGACTGAACTTGGCCTAGTTTCCAAAGATTTGCTCAAAAACATAATATTTAATAAACTTTTACAAAAAGACTTCATATACTTTATCTTCCTTTGGAAAAAACTGATTTGGTGCAATAAAATGGTTTTGAAATGTTAAATGTAAAAGTAAAACCAAATTTAATCAGTTTGATATTATTGAATTTTACCCCTTTATTTCTAGAGACTAATTATTAAAAATTGAGTGTTCGCTAATGGACCGGGAGACCTGGGTTCAATCCCAGGTCGCGTCACACCAAAGATTTTCAAAATGGTACTTGATACCTCCTTGCTAAACACTCAGCAATATAAGGTACGTATCAAGGGTAAATAGGAGCAATCCAGGGAAAGGAGTAGCGCCCCCCCCGACATCTAGATATTGAAAAGAGAGCCTTCAGGTCGCCCTCGACTAAAGGTCGCCACCTTTACTTATTATCTCCTACACCTCGGTGTAGTAGCTATTGAAAAGGGAGTCTTCTGGTCGCCCTCGACTACGGCCACCACCTTTACTATATTATTAAAAAGTTTAAAACATGCTAAGAACTTTATAAATATCACAGAAGAGCAAATCGAAATTATGATAACTTCTAGAAAGTCTTCTTGGATTAGAAATTGTACGGATAACTTTGACATTCGATCGGTGCTTACGACTCTACAGAAATAGCTGACTCGATAGGTTTTTATATATTAGACACTCTAGGTAGGATAAGAGACCTCAAGCAATTAGGTTTATATTGAACTGACGGCCTTGTGGGGGTTGTATGTAATTTGGTTATTTCGGTAGATTGCTCTCTAAATTATTCCCACCACAAATACAACACAAAACTTTACAATCGCGCAAAAGAAATGGAATAGAACACAACGAACATTAAACAACAAACAATTTAATAAGCATATAACAGAATGTGAAAACAAATAAAATACATGATGTGTAAATGGCCTTTTGGAAAATAAAGTTTGACAAGAAGAGAATAAATTTGTTTAAAGATGTGTGTATGTTCATGTTAACAGAGTCCGTAAATAAGTCGTTCTTACTGACATTAAGTTTATAGCGGGTTTTATGACTGTGGCGACAGATGAAAGAAAGTTTGTCGGGTTTTTCTTTTGAATATAATTCTCGGCCATTTGAAGAGAGTTCATGAACTTTAGTTGAGGAGGGAAAGAAATTTGTCGGACATAGTATCGGCTACTGCTTTACTGGCTTAGTGGCTTGTCTTCATCTGTGTCTTCGTTTGTGTGTAAGCTTGTGTCTTGTGTCTATGGCTCCCAAACTCTGTGTTATTTATATCCAACAGGTGGATCAAAGAATCGTCCTAAAATTTTGGCGCGTAGACATTTATTGACCAATCATATTTGTATTTTACTATTTTATTTTTGAGCCTAAATATTTTCTGTTAGTTCACTTCCGATCCTAATTTTCTAGAATGTTCTATTCTATGTTTTTAGCTGATTGGTTGAAAAATATAAAAATGTAATTTAAATGCTAATGCGGTTTTGATCCTAAATTTCTAGAATGTTCTTAAGTATGTTTTTATTGCTTATTTTAAAACTAGAAAAAATGTGTATCCTATAGCCTCATCTTCATCCCAGATAGTAATGGCTGCAAAAACTTCGAAAATACATAAAAAAGATTATAAGAACTTCGTGTTACTAGGATTTAAAATTAAAATATTATTTTACTTTAAGATTATTTAATTTCCTTGGTATTACCTTTAATTTATCTAACAATACTTTTAAACAATTTAGCAATGATAACCAAACATCCATTTACATCAATGTTAATTCCAGCCACCCCAAATCATTAATCACACATATACCGGACGTGGTTAATATAAGAATTAATAGATTATCTTCCAACAGATTATCTTCCAACAGAGGCGAGAAACCAGGAACAACTTATAAACAATAAAGTTACAGAACGCTGAAACATAAAAAAATAGCAGCGGCACCCACAGCTAAAATAGAAGTAATGATCGTTGTAATTGTAGAAAGTGACAATAAAATAATTGTCTTTAATTGGAATCATTTTGAGATGAGGCTTCTTAATCTGAGAATTATTTTTTTATCTTTTATTTTGTTTTTTTATTTATTGCAGACTTTTTGTCCTCATCTTGGTAGTTTTTGTGTTGTTTCTTCTTTCCTATCTGAGGTCGCAGTAAAATCACCTGAAGAAAGCCAGAGGTGAAATTTGGCCGAAACGTAACGAAAGAAGAAACAACACAAAAACTACCAAGGTGAGGACAAAAAGTCCGCAATAAATAAAAAAACTAATTCTATAAAATAATTGTTAGTTAGTTGTTGGGTTTTATGGCATATAAACCTTTTTACATTATTTAATGCCAAATATATTTTATTCAAATAGTCAGTTGTATTTCAAACAATTCAGTTTAGCAAAAATACACAGTTTAATTGTCAAAAACATTTCTATTTCCAGCTATTCAGTTTAGTCAAACAGTTCTAATTCAAACAATTCTGTTTAGTATCAGAATAGCGTTTGTCCACAAAAGTTAATGTCAAAACAGTTTTATTACAAGTAATTCAGTTCAGCATAAGTACGCAGTTTAATTCTATTTGATCCATAGATAGGATCCTATCAGGTGCTGCTACCCCATGGCCAGAGTCGATCTGGGAGCAACGGCAATGAAGGGGTACCCCACATTCCCCAAAGCACCAGCATTACTGGAACTTTGATATATATGTATAAAGAGGATTTGACATTAAATAACCTACAATGGTTGATATGCCATAAAACCCAACCAAATCATATATATTTAATATATATGTATAAGGAAGATTTGGCATTAAATAACCTACAATGGTTGATATGCCATTAAACCCAACCCAACCAAATCATATATATTTAATATATATGTATAAAGAGGATTTGACATTAAATAACCTACAATGGTTGATATGCAATAAAACCCAACCCAACCAAATCATCTATATTTAATATATATGTATAAAGAGGATTTGGCATTAAATAACCTACAATGGTTGATATGCCATAAAACCCAACCAAACCAAATCATATATATTTAATATATATGTATAAAGAGGATTTGGCATTAAGTAACATACAATGGTTGGTATGCCATATAACCCAACCCAACCAAATCCCACTCGATCACTGAAGTTAAGCAGCATTGAGCCTGTTCAGTACTTAGATGGGGGACTACTGGGGTAACAGCTGATAATGTAAGCATCCTGGGACATGTGTGATCTTATTCTTCGTGTGATTTCCGCATTTATCTCCTAAGTAGACGAGCTTTTCATACCGCCTCTATTTCATCGTTTTCCATTACTATACATATGTAATTCCCCATTGTGTCGTGGCTAACGAGCTGGGCTGTGACATTAAAGTAAGCGAGTTCGAACTCCAGTGCCGCTATTACGTTCACTCTCAGACTTGGGAAAGGAATGAATCCCCTTATTCCGCCAACGAGTATTAAGTTCACTTTAAGACAAATACCACCAGGAATGGTATGAAACCCCTTATTTTCCTGCTATGAATTAGATAGTACTATTACTGTCTTTCTACAAAGATGGCTTTGGCATTAAATAACCCACGGATGTTGATATGCCATTAAACAAAGAAACCAAACCGCTATATGTAGAGATCCACGAGTGAGGATATATATATATATATATATATATATAGGGTCGGAGTTAGACTTCCTGATGATCCGATAAGGTGAAACTTTAGTAGATTTCCGACTCGCGATTTAAGTTATAATTGGCTCCACTCGTGTTGAGCACTCTTGTAATTGTAGCATTGTAGGATTCGCGGAAGGTGTTAGTTTTCTTTTGACCAACTGACTGCGTATCCCTTGATTTTTTTCAAGGGGTCTGACGAGGTTTTCTTTCTTTTCGACCTATAATATATTTTTTTCTTTTTCCCCCGGGCGGTGATTCGAGATACTTTTATCTCTTGTTCCTGGCGGGGCTTTTTTCTTTTTTTTTTCTGGTACCGTGAATGCTGGTAGATATTAGATTAGTATATATATATATATATATATATATATATATATATATATTCACCGGCTCATTGGTCTAGTAGGTAGAGTGTTCGCCAATGTTCCGGGAGATCGGGGTTCAGTCCCAGGTCGAGTCATACCGAAGACTTAAAAAATGGTACTTGGTACCTTCTTGCTTAACACTCAGCATTATAAGATACGCATCAAGGGTAAAGTGGAGCAATCCATGGAAAGGAGTAGTGCCCACTCCTACACCTCGGTGTAGTAGCTACTGAAAAAGGAGCCTTCGTGTCACCCTCGACTATACTCGCTTACTTTACTTTACTTTTTATATAAAGATGCTTTTTGTTGGCCCAAAGAAAGAATAAGGATATATTTTAAAATTGGAAGGACCACGAAGAGATTTGTATTTTTTAAATTTATTTTGTGTCACTACCTGCCCGAGCGGAGGGGTTGGTATATATATATATACCAACCCCTCCGCTCTGGCAGGATATGACACAAGGTCAATTTTTAAACGGAGTTTAACAGGTTTGAATTTAGAGCTTTCCTTCTCCTAGACTAGTTGCCTCACCAAGGCTGAAGAACGCAGTCTGCCCTACTATTTACGCATAGCTGGAGGGAGAATAATTGGATTCATACCTTTCCCAAGGGTATTAGTGCAAATATTTATATATATATAATTTTTTTTCATTATACCATCACCAGTAACCATCCAAATTTCAATTTCCTCAAGAAGTATAACGGATAAAATTCTCTGATGAGGCGTAACCAAAAAAAGGGTCCCTTTTTAAGAATTTTTAAATATCTTAAATCGTTTTTAAAAATATTTTAGTCATGAGTACGCTACTGAAAGCAATGTTCATATATATATATATATATATATTCATCCACAGACAGACTTTTTCGTTGTATCACAAATCTGTGAGACTAGACACGTGAGACGTCCCAAGCTTAAATTTAAGTCCAGCTGATGACATACCCCTAAGCCAAGCCTTCGACTCAACGTCAACTCGGGAATGAATACATTAGTATCAAATTTCGTTTGCTTACATTTTGCGCTATCGGGTGCCGTAGTGCTTAATTCGTTAGAAGAGATTTGAATTATCATGACCAGAAAATCCGGCGAACACACGATATACGGGAACATTGAACAAGCTGTTTCGACCTTATTAGGTCTCATCAGCAGTGTATACCGTTATCTCCACCACTGAAGATCGAACCAGCGACCACAGATTGCAGTGCCGAAACTCTACAACTGAGCCACCAGTTCATATCGCACATAAGTGACGCCAAATCAACTAGTCATGGTAATTGCGCGGCTAAATAACCTAAATAGAGATCGTGGCCCTGGGGTGGGGGTACCGTGTCTTCTGGATAGAGTACGGATGTAACTTGCAGGACACATTTAGGGTATTATGAACTGGTGGCTCAGTTGTAGAGTTTCGGCACTGCAATCTGTGATCGCTGGTTCGATCTCCAGTGGTGGAGATTACGGTATACGCTGCTGATGTGACCTAATAAGGTCGAAACAGCTGTGCAGTGTTCCCGTATATCGTGCGTAGGTGTTCGACGGATTTTCTGGTCGTGGTAATTCAATTCACAATATTAATTCCTCTACTTGAAAAATAAGAATATGTACATCGTTAGAAGAGCTTTGCATATGTGAATGGCAACTGTTATATTCTTTCGACAGAGTGCAGTGGGACGTGCACAACTTAAAAACGGCTTTAAAAAAAATGTGTACAAATTTAAATTCTAAAAAAAAGGGAACCCTTCGTTTCGATGACGTCTCTTCAGAAAAAAATACCGTGATATATGAGTGGTGGTGGGGAGAGAGATATGGGGTTATAACTGTCGAAAAGTGCCCGTGGTCTACTGGTTATCGTCGCAGGAAATGGACACGGCGATTCGAGTTCAAATCCTGGACGAGACTGATTGTATTTCACATAGCACTAATACCCTTGGGAAAGGTATGAATCCAATTATTCTCCCTCCAGTTATGGGTAAATAGTAGGACAGACTAGGTTCTTCAGCCTTGGTGAGGCAACTAGTCAAGGAGAAGGAAAACTCTGAATTGAAACCTGTTAAACTCCGCTTAAAAACTGACCTTGTATCATATCCTGCCCGAGCGGAGGGGTTGGGTAAATAGAATAACTGTCGAAAAGTATTAGGGGGTGGAACAGAGCCGGAAAAAAAATCAGCGTAAACCGTATGGACTTTTGGACGACCTACATAGACGATTTCTTTATTGTAGAGAAAGTTAGTATAGAACCAGCTACATCTCTTGGGTAAGTTGATTACAGAAGAATCGTGTATAAATATGCCAAAGATTTTCCTGAACAATACTTCTCAGGTTTTGAAGTTAGAGTTTTTCCTTCTCCTCGATTGTCCAGTTGGCTGAAGGGGTTGTGGAATAAACCGACTGCTTTTCTGCAGAAGGGTAAGACCCCCATCCCACCCCAACGAGAGTCCTAGATATGACACCGAACAATCTGATGGCGAAGTTCCAGGAATGATGGAGCTTTAAGAAATACGGAGTACCCCTTTTTGCCATCGCTCCCTGGTCCCCTCTGGCCCGGAGTAATAACACCTGATAGGGTCCTATCTATAGGTCGAATAGAACTAAACAGTGTACTTACGCTAAACTAAAATGTTTGAAATGGAACTGTTTTTGTATGCTAAATTGGATTGTTTCAAATAGAACTGTTTTTGACAGTGAAACTGTACTTACGCTAACTAAATTGTTTGAAATACAACTGTTTTGACATTTAGGTGTGTGTAAACAAAAACTATACTTATGCTAAATTGAATTGTTTGAAATAGAACAGTTTTGACATTTAACTGAACTGTTTTGACATTTAACTGTGTGTAAACAAAAACTTTACCTATGCTAAACTGAACTGTTGAAATTAGAATTGTTTGACTAAACTGGACAGCTTGAAATAGAAATGTTTTTGACAACTAAACTATCTACTTGTGCTAAACTGAATTGTTTGAAATAGAACTGTTTATTGAATAAAAATGGATTTGGCATTAAATAACCTACAAAGGTTGATATGCCTTGAACTCAAACAAACAAACAAACTTCTCCTAGACCGGTTGCCTCACCTAAGTTATTTAATGCCAAATCCATATTTATGCAAATAGTCAGTTCTATTCCAAACAATTCACTTTAGCATGAGTACACAGTTTAATTGTCAAAAACATTTCTATTTCAATCTATTCAGGTTAGTCAAACACTTCTAATTCAGCTAATTAAGTTTAGTATAAGTACAGATTTTGTTTACACATTTAAATGTCAAAACAATCTATATTAAACAATTCAGTTTGGTATAAGTACAGTTTCAATGTCAAAAACAGTTCAATTTCAAACAATTCAGTTTAGCATAAGCACGCAGTTTGGATGTCAGTACAGTTTATGAAAATAGTTCTATTTCAAACAATTCAGTTTAGGATAAGTACGCAGTTTAAATGTAAGTACAGTTTATTTGTGAAAAACATGTCTATTTCAATTTATTCAGTTTAGTCAAGCAGTTCTAATTCAGCTAATTCACTTTAGTATAAGTACAGATTTTCTTTACACACAGTTAAATGTCAAAACAGTTCTATATTAAACAAATCAGTTTAGTGTAAGGGCTGCTTCAATGTCAAAAAACAGTTCTATTTCAAACAATTCAGTTTAGCATAAGCACGCAGTCTAAATGTAAGTACAGTTTAATTGTCAAAAACATTTCTATTTCAAACAATTCAGTTTAGCATGAATATGCCGTTAGTTTTATTTAACCCATAGATAGGGCCCTATCAGGTGCTACCGAGCCGGGCCAGAGTGGACCCGGGAGCAATGGCAATGAAGGGGTGTTCTGCATTCCCCAAAGCCCCAGCATCACTGGAACGTTACCATCAGATTGTTTAGTGTCATATCCAGGACACTCGTTTGTGGGGGGGGGTCTTACCCTTCTGCAGAGGTGCAGTCGGGGTATTCTACAGATCCAGCCGATTGGGCAAAAAGGTATTAAATATGGTTTTGATTTTACCCAACCCCTCCGCTCGGGCAGGATATGACACAAGGTCAATTTTTAAACGGAGTTTAACAGATTTGAATTCAGAGTTTTCCTTCTCCTAGACTAGTTGCCTCACCAAGGCTGAAGAACCTAGTCTGCCCTACTATTTACCCATAGCTGGAGGGAGAATAATTGGATTCATACCTTTTCCAAGCCGGTGCTATGTGAAATGCAATCAGTCAGGTTCAGGATTTGAACTCGTGTCACCGTGTCCATATCCTGCGACGATAACCATTACACCACGGGCACCTCCTGTTTTGATTTTATTTATAATTTTATTTATAATTTTATTTATAATTTAATAGCAATCTTTCGGTTTTTATTTCAAGCCATCATTAGGGTGTAGAGAAGGGAAAATTTTCGTATTTTGGTTTGGCGCGCAATTTAATTCGACACTTAATTTCACCCAATCCGGATGACTTATCCTATTCATCCCGGACCTTCATTTCCGGCCACCAAATCTTGTAAGCTGCCAAACACAGTCTCTTTGGCTGGAAAACGCCGACCAGTGCAGACGTCACATAGGCCGTTCTTCAATAGCGATGCTTTTTAGCTGGACAATGCCGCCCAGTGCAGACGTCTCACTGCGGCTCTAGAATAGCAGCAGCAGCAGCAGCATGGACAAACGAGGGAACCCATCTAATTTATGGATTCCTTACAAGGAATCCCAGTTGAATATAAATTAGTTGCATTCAACATGCCTCGCACAGGCACAACTTTATGTCACCCCAAAATTGGCTATGTCGATCTGAGCGTAATCCCGCTCTCGACACGCTAACTCTCAATTCACCTCTGGGCCACTTTAATGGAGACCAACGCAAGCCTCTCCACCAGACGGACAAAAACCATGGTGACTCTAAAGCACAATCCCTCACACGTCCGACGACACACGCTGCCATCTCAACCTTCTCAACATCTCATAATTCAGTTTCGTCTAAATACTCACAACTTTTCACGAGTCTTGCAGCACCAAAAGCAAACCCAATATTCCATGCTGCAAATAAAACCTTATTCCAAAAATACCTTTCGACTATCGCCATCTTACTTCTTCATCATCCTTCCTTTAATACCTAACAACAATTAATGAAAGACCTTCCAAACTTAGCGAGGGGACTAACGACACTAAGCGAGGAAACAACACTACGTAAACACACATACGTTACAACCATTCCTCGCTACCAACAACAAAAACTCCGGCTAAAATCATCCTACAAAAACTCTGGCTACAAAATGGTTCCCCCTCGCTAAACAATAATAACTATTTCACCTCTCGCTAAAAGGGCAATGTTGATAGGTGATGTTCAATTTTCTGAATTGTATTCAATTTTAAAATGAAACTTTAAAATGTGGCAAATCTCTCGCATTTTATCATCGTCGTGTTTCAAAAATATGTGACGTCATTAATATTTGAAATTTATTTATATTTTACACCAATGTGTATGCGTGAATGCTATTGGTCTGGAAATTGAAGGTTTCTTGAAATGAAAATATTTTTCGATTATCTCAAACTCTTTTAATTCAAAAATTTGTTTTAACGTATTTAATTGTTCACCATTCACGAAAGAGTTCGCCATTTACTCTTGTGTAAGGGAGGGAGTTGTGGTTTATTTTGGTAAGTTATCAACTGGATATACGTTTGCAAATCATGTATACGTAATATATAAGTTGGTGACCATAGTCGATGGTGAACCTAAGGCTCCCTTTTCAATAGATACTACACCGTGGTGTAGGAGAGGGCGCCACTCTTTTCCCTGGATTTCTCCACTTTACCCTTGATCCGTACTTTATAATGCAGAGAGTTAAGCAAGAAGGCATCAAGTACCATTTTTGAGTTTTTAGTATGACTCGATATGGGAATGAAACCCCGGTCTCCAGGGCCATTGGCGGACACTCTAACCATTATGCAAATGTCAGTAATATATAAATATATTAAATTTATGTAGGGCGGGTTTGGACAAACTCTAATCAGCCGAATATATACATTTTTATAAACAATTTAATTAAAAACTTAATATTTGTTAGATATATAAATTTGCTATATATATATATATATATACTTACATATATAATTCGTTAAATATACAAATTTTATTAAATATATTAATTTGTAAAATATATCAATTTATTAGATATATAAAAATCTTGAAATTATTTTTAACTCTTCGTTAGATTTTTAAAAAAATTCGATTCGGCATTAAATGACCCCAAAAGGGTTGATATGCCGTAAAACAAAACAACCAACCAACCAACGAAAGAGTTCCGAAACTTGCATTTCGGCCGCGCTTTACAAACAAAAAATTTCCCAAGGGGAATAACACTTGGTTGAATTGAACAGTTACCTCCCCTGAATACTTTTATCTAACTTTTAAAAATTACCAATGAGAAGGTAGAATTTAAATCTATAAGAATTTTGTTTGCTTTCAGTAATGCATAAATAATTTAAATACTGAAATTTGTTGCGTATAACACGCATTTTCGTATAATACGCACCCTTAACTTTTGGCTCCGATAATTCTGGAAAAAAAAACCTTGCCCGTGTACAATACACATAGACTCTTTGGAATTTATAGCAGCTAAATTTGTACTGAATTTAAAATTTGTTCAGTTTTTAAACCGATTTGTCTCGACTAAAAATAAGAATTTGGATAGTTTGTATGTTTCAAAACAAAAAATAAACACGGTATTAAAATCAAAACCAAATCATGTTCCCGCGAAAATGTCACAAACTTTCGACGAAAACAACCATACAATAGAAAAAAGAAATGTCTCTGTAACGCAATAAAATAGAAGTGAATGTTAATTAGTTTGGACCATAAATATAACCTACTTTCGCTTATGCCTTTCCGAATATGGCAACACAGGTGACAGGGGGAAAAATGTAATATTTAGTTTTCATGCTTAATATGCGCCTCAAGATTTTAGACTAAAAAATTCGGAAAAAAATTTTGTCTACACGAATAATTTGGTAAACGATTTAATTACGTAAAAATAAAAATCCCGGAATATATATATATATATATATATATATATATATATATATATATATATACGTGTGTGTGTTTATCCAACTCCTCTGCGTGAGCAGGGTACGACACAAGAACAATTTTCAAGCAGAATTAAACAGGTTTAAATTCGGTTTTCCTTCTCCTTGTGTGGTTACAATGCCAGAAGTAAAGAGCACACCCACCCTACTATTTACCCCTAGCTGGAGGAAGAATATTTAGATGTATACCCTTTCCCACTGGTATGAGAGCTATGGGAAATACAAACAGCCTTGTCCAGGCTTTCAACCTAGGTCATCGTGTCCAATATGTTTCTGTTTTAAATTGAAGTGGTGACTGTAACACATCTCGCTGGCCATTGTACGTGATACTCTGGAGCTAGCCTAACAGCGAGATGTCAAACAGACAATTATTAATTAATTCTAATAATTGAAGAAAAAAATAAGTGTATATATTTTTATTTTAATTGTTTTTTGTTTTTGCTTTTGTTTTGTTTTGGGTTGGTTTTTTTTTTTGTTTTGTTTTTTGTTTGTTTGTTTTTTATTTCTAATCGTCAATTTTTAAAAAGAAAGTAAAACTAATTTAGACCGTTTTTATATTTTACTAAAATTATTAACATCTGTGATCGTAACGCAGCAAAAAGCACATCATAGCGAGATTATTGTTAGAGCAAAACATTTTAAATGCTCTTAAAAAATAAAGTCAGTATCCTGCAACTGAATAATATTTTAGAGTCCTGCGTTCGCGCTGAATATGAATTTTATAATGATCCAAATTCTCAATATTGGAAACTGGTCTCTCTTCTGAATAGAAGCACCAGTATCAACGAAGTCCGCATATACAACAGCAACCAAAGTGATTCATGAAGCGTTTAGTCTATTAAGATTCTCATATTTCTTTATTAAACGCCACATTATTGCGAGATTTTTATTAGAGCAATATTCTTTAAAAGTTTGCACGTGGAGAATGAAGCAATGCTTAAAGATGTTTTTAGAAAAAAAAAAGCATTTTTAAAACTGGAGTCGATTTTTTTCGTGTTAAACTCGTAAACACTCTTTCCACTCCCAAAATAAATTTTTTTAAAAAAGACAACTTAAAAATCTCAATAATTATTAAAAATGATATTTTTATGTAGGAGGTGATATTGTATTTTGATATTTAATTTCCATTTTGTTGTGGTATATTTAATTTGTTTTTATATGTGGTTGCGTGTTCTCACCAGTCGGAAGGTCGCCATTTATATCGATGGGGATAACATTATTATTATTATTATTATTGTTTTTAGGTTTAAGTTGGTTTTGCGTTGGTTGCGTTGGTATTTCGTTGGTTGCGTTGGTATTTCGTTGGTAGTTATCTCCTCACTAAATGTTGATGGAAAATAAAGGTGGTGAAGAACGAAGACGTCGTTAGGTTTTTCTATCAAGGTTTTAATGGCAGCATGAAGTAAAGGGGTTTACACTGGTATGCTGCGAGGTCTCGTAGGAAGGAAATAAGGTAGGAAGTTATTAGAGTGTATCATCTAATTTGTTTTTAACTAGGATCCCTTGGTCTAGAAGAATAGACCCAAGGGGTCCATAAACTAGATGGCTCTCCTTATAATGGTTGATGCAGCTACTGCTATTCAGGAACAGACGAATAGACGTCCGTTCTCTTTGAGGATTTCTGAGTGAGAGAGAGATTCGCGGGCTTTCTTCAATTTTTGGTGCTGCTAGAAAATATGGTTCGGGCTGAATCGGACAAGTTATCCTGATTGGGGGAAAATGTTCGGCGATCCTAACTGTCAAATTAAATTACGCGCCAAACAAAAATACAAAGTTCTTTCTGCTACACTTATTTATCTTGGCCTTTTCATGTGTATTATATCGGGTACGACAATGTTTTCTCTGATCAATGAATTGTTTTTTAATGAGAGCTTTCGTGCGCAGATAATGTTGTTTAAACATGCAGTCTGTTAGTTCGGGTTTCAATGTGTAGGTTGGTTGATTGGTTTCGTTTCTTTATTTAATGGTCTATCAACTCTTCTGGGTTAATTAAGGCTTAATCTTGTTCATATTATTAGTAAATGAATAGTTTGAAGGTAAAGTTATTTTAAAACGAGACAAAAATCCATTTGTTTTCAGGTATTGCTTTGTAATTAAAATAATTCAATTTAATATCAATCATTTGTTTGCAAAGATAAATGGCTTCCTGTTTAGTTATTAGACACTAATAATTCTAGGCTAAAAAATTCGGAAAAAAATTATATACACGAATAATTAGATAAACGACCCAATTATACAAAAATAAAAATTCCCGGAATATATGAATATATATACGTGTGTGTGTGTGTGTGTGTGTGTGTGTGTGTGTGTGTGTTTAACCAACCCCTCTGCATGAGCAGGTACGACACGGGTTAGTTTTCAAGGAGAATTAAACAGGTTTAAATTCGGTTTTCCTTCTCCTAGTGTGGTTTGACCCCTAGACGGAACCCTAACATGTACTCACTACGGGTCTGAGTGGAACTGGAAGTAATGGCAATAAACAAGTACTGCAATAATCATTATTCATATCTTCTAAAGTACCTAATAATCTTTTCGAAAAAATAGCTTTTAAAGATTCTATCAGTTCAAAAATTAGCGAATTTTTCATTATTCTTGGTAAAAAAAAAACATTCAGAAAAGTTTTCTACCGCATTTATAGGGATATTAGATCTTAAATCCAAAGATTCATTTAAAATAGACGAACAGACGAAAAACGGGGGTTATAAGATTGATAATAAGAGACTTAGATAGATAGATAGATAGATAGATAGATAGATAGATAGATAGATATTACCAGTTAGGGTCCCATCTAAGAGCCAAATAGATCTACGGGAAATTCAATAATCGACAAAAGCACATGAAACCATATAACAGCAAATAAATGATTATTACTAAAATGAAACGCAGTTTCTTCCAAGCAGTGGTCGTGTCGATACTGCTGTATGGATGCACTACAAGGACGCTAACAAATCGTATGGAGAAAAAGCTTGACGGCAACTACACAAGAATGCTGCGAGCAATATTAAACAAGTCCTGGAGGCAGCACCCCACAAAGCAGCAACTGTACGGACACTTACCTTCCATCACGAAAACTATCCAAGTTAGACGAACCAGACATGCGGGACACTGCTGGAGAAGTGGGGACAAGCTCATAAGTGACGTACTCCTGTGGACCCCTTCATATGGACGAGCAAAGGCAGGACGACTAGCAAGAACCTATATACAGCAGCTCTGTGCCGATACGGGATTTAGACCTGAAGAGCAACCGGAAGCAATGGCCGATAGAGAAGGGTGGCGAGAAAGGGTCTGGGATATCCGTGCTGATGATGCGACATGATGATGATGATGATGATGTCTTTATTTGTATTAGATAGGAATACTTGAAACACACAACTGTGTGCAAAAAGTCTTAACAAACATGCCCCAGTAGGTTGGTGTTTTAGAATACACCGACTGCATCTCTACAGAGGGGTAAGACTACCTCAACGAGTTTCCTGCATATGATACTTATCAATCAGATGGTGAGGTTCCAGTAATGCTGGAGCTTTGGGGAATGCGGAGTACACCTTCATGGCTATCGCTCCCAGGTCCACTTTGGCCCGGAGTGGTCGTACCTGATAAGGTCCTATGTATTGGTCAAATAGAACTAAACTGCGTACTTATGCTAAAATGAATTGTTTGAAATAGAACTGTTTTGGTTTGGTTTGATTTAGTTTGGTTTTATGACATATCAACTATTGTAGGTTATTTAATGCCAAATCCATTTTTATACATATAAACAGTTTTATTTCAAGCAATTCAGTTTAGCATAAAATAGTTCTATTTAACCCATAGATAGGACCCTATCAGGTGCTACCACTCCGGATCAGAGTGGGCCACAGAGCGATGGCAATAAAGGAGTACTCCGCATTCCCCAAAGCTCCAGCATTACTGGAGCTACACCATGAGATTGTTTAGTGTTATATTGAGGATACTTGTTGGGTGGGAGGGTCGATGTATTCTCTAGCCCCAGCCGAGTGGGCCCAAAATTGTTTTGTCATTTAACAGTGTATAAACATAAAACTATACTTATACTAAATTGTTTGAACCTTTTATCAAAATGGCTTATTTCGGCGTTAAATAACCCGAAAAGGGTTGATACGCCATAAAACAAGACAACTAACCAACAACTACACAAAGAATGTAAATATAATAATACGTCTAGGCATAAAATAATTCCAGACGGGTTGACATGCCGTTAAAATCAATGTCAACAAGCAGTGCCCGTGAAAATTAAACCCTTTATATGTTTTTTTTTTCTTATTTTGATAGAAAAACTAAGGAAAAATTTTTAGTTGGTACATTTAAACTACATGCACCAGTATCATAATTTTCGTGTCCCTCACCCCAACAAAAAATGAGGGGGAGTCCCCGTGGCGTTAAATAACCCACAAAGGTTGATATGCCACAAAACAAAGAAACCAAACCAAATACTGTTTTTCTAAAAGGGTGGTTTTAGCTTTAAATAATCCACGAAAGTTGATATGCCATTAAACAGAAACAGTACCAAAAAAAATTATTATTCATTAATCGCTTCATTGAAAATAAATGAAATAAGACCCGTTTGGATTTCATTTTTAGTTTATTTTCATCAGTTAATGAAGAAATAATAACTTTATCAAAATCAAATTATGTGTTGATTTTTGGAAAATTTCAGCGTTTATTTTTTTAAAACGTCTTTTATTTTTCTTTTCATAAACTTCCAAAAGAAGGACTCCTCATTCATTTTTTACTCGTTTCTGACTATGTTCCTTTCTTTTTTTTTTCAAAGCATTCTTTCTTTCAAGCTTATAATAAGCGTCAGATGTATAGCATTATCGCATCTCTCTCTCTCTCTCTCTCTCTCTCTCTCTCTCTCTCTCTCTCTCTCTCTTTATTTATTTTTGTATCCCTGACGTGTTGCATGTTCTTTTTCTTACCACACAATCAAAACAGAATGATCTGTAGACTGGTACTTGAGTTAGTACTCAGGATTTTTCGTACAGGACTTATTCAGATTTAATGTACAGTTTTTCTTCGTGTCTTTCTTTTACTCATTCCTGTCTATTTCATTCATTTTTTTTTCTTTCTCTCTCTCTCGTAACTCTTTTTCTCCTCTTTCTTTCGTTCTTTCAATCCTATTGAAGCAAACGATAATTTTCAAATAACGTTATTATCGCCTTTCCCGCTCTTTCTTTATTATATTTGCTTTCTTTTTTTCTTTACAGTCTGATGTGTCTTCTTTACTTTTTTTTTCCCCCTTTTCGAAATGGAATGGTCTATTATTTATCTGATGTGATAACTCGACTTATTCTATCAATATTATAGATGAGTGTGTGTACACACGCGCGTGTGTGCGTGTGTGTGGCGGGAAAATGTGTAAATGAATTGATAAAATATCGATCTACCCATTAATAAATTTTGATTGATTTAAATTGAAAAATCAAACTTGGTTTGGTTTCTTTGTTTAATGGCATTTCAACTCTTTTTAGGTTATTCAATGCCAATGCTATTCTCCTAGAAGAACAGTAGTGGTACTATTTAACCCATAGCTGGGAGGATAAGGGGGTACATACCTTTCCCAAGGGTATTTGCCCGAAAGTGAACGTAATAGCGCGACTGGAGTACGAACTCGCGTACTACGATTCCGCAGTCCATCGCTTTAACCATTACACCACGAGGACACCCTCAGAAATCAAACTTGGGTCACGAAAAACTCCAAAGGCTGAGAAGTGTCTGTTAAATATTTGTGTCTGTTTGGATTTTATGGCATATCAACCTTTGTGGGTTATTTAATGCCAAATCCATTTTTATACAAATAAACAGTTCTATTTCAAACTATTCAGTTTAGTCAAACAATTCAATTTTGTATAAGTATAGATTTTCTCCTCACACAGTTAAATGTCAAAATATTGTGTGTTTAACAATTAAGGTTGGTTGCTTGGCTGGTTGGTCGGTTGATTGATTGGTTGGGTTTTATGGCATATCAATCTTTGTAGGTTATTTAATGCCAAATCCATTTTTATACAAATGATCAGTTCTATTTCAAATAATTCGGTTTAGCATGAGTACACAGTTTGATTCACCAAAAACATATCTATTTCAAGCTATTCAGTTTATCAAACAGTTCTATTTCAAACAATTCAGTTTAGCATAAGTATAGTTTTTGTTTCCACACAGTTAAATGCCAAAACAGTTCATTTTCAAACAACTCAGTTTTAGCATAAGTACGTAGCTTGAATGTCAAAACAGTTCTATTTCAAGCAATTCAGTTTAGTTTTATTTGACCCATACATAGGACCCTTTCAGGTGTTACCACTTCGAGCCAGAGTGGACCTGGGAGCAATGGCAATGAAGGGGTACTCCATATTCTCTAAAGCTCCAGCATTACTGTAGCCTCACCATCAGATTGTTTAGTGTCATATCTTGGACACTTGTTTGGGGAGTCTTACCCCTCTGCAGAGATGCAGTTGGTGTATTCTACAGCCCCAACCGGCAAGGCAAAAATATGTCTTACTTAATAAATATCAAGGTCAAGTATAATAGGGAATGTTCGTGGGGGTGGAGGTGTCTGATTATGTATGTTTTTGACAGGGGATGATTTTCTTTTTTCTGTGTAATATGAGAAGACCCCTGTGACAGAGAGAGAGAGAAGAGAAGATGGAAGGGGATCAACTTTAGGATCTCTCTTTCTATGTTGTTGATAATTCAACTGTCCACCACTCGTAGCCGTCACCAAGCCATTACAGAGCAGACTGACAGTTGAATTGAGGGAGAGTCGAACAGTGCAAAAAGTTGAATGGGTGCAAATCGACCAGGTGGTTTGAAAAAAAAAAAAAAGAAAAGAAAAATGAGAGACATTTTTTTTTCTTTTTTTTTTTTTCTTCAATCTGAACGAAAGACACAGATTGTCACAATTTAATTTTTTTTCTCCCTCAACCAGTTATCTTTCGCTCCCTCTTTCCTTTTCACTCAAACTTGCTCTTCTCACTCTTCTCCCTCACTTTCTCTCTCTCTCTCTCTCTCTCTCTCTCTCTCACTCTCTCTTGCTTTTTTTTATTTTGTTTTCTCTGTCCGTTTCGTTTTTCACTCTCTATCTCTCTCTCATCTGTCTGTTTCGTTTTTCACTCTCTCTCTCTCTCACTCTCTCTCTATCTCTTTCACTCTCTCTCTTTCGTTCTCTTTCACTTTCTCTCTCTCATCTGTCTTTTTCGTTTTTCATTCTCTCTCTCTCTCTCTCTCTCTCTCTCTCTTTCGTTCTCTTTCACTCTCTCTCACCTGTCTGTTTCGCTTTTCACTCCCCCTCTCCCTCTCTCTTTCACTTTCGTTTCTTTTCTCTCTCTCTCTTTCTCATATATATATATATATGTGTGTGTGTGTGTGTGGTAATTCAATATATATATATATATATATATATTGATGATATTCGGCGGGAATTGGATGATAAATCTTCCATAATTAGTTATTTCCCAAGTACTTTCCGCCCAACTTTGGGCCATCATCAGGGGAGGATGTATTACAAAAGTGATGTAACTTTTGTATGTACATTATGATGGTCCAAAATTGGGCAGAAAGTACTTGGGAAATAACTAATTATGGAAGATTTATCAACCAATTCCCGCCGAATATCATAAGATCAATACAGCAATTCGAAAGAGTTAACAAAAAAATATGTAGACAAAAAATGTCTATTATGTTCAATCAAATATGTATCAATGAAGAAATGCTGCCAATATATATATATATATATCGTTTTTCACGCTCTCTCTCTCTCTCTTTCTCTCGTTTACTCTCTCTTTATCCATATTTACCAACCCCTCCGCTCTGGCTAGATATGACACAAGGTCAATTTTTTAAGCGGAGTTTAACAGGTTTCAATTCAGAGTTTTCCTTCTCCTAGACTAGTTGCCTCACCAAGGCTGAAGAACCTAGTCTGCCCTACTATTTACCCATAGCTGGAGGGAGAATAATTGGATTCATGCCTTTCCCAAGGGTATTAGTGCTTTCTCTCTCTTTATCAAACTATTCAATCTACCTTCGACGTTTATGATTAAAGACTGTGTAAACATTTCAAAACAAGATTATTATTGTATTTCTCGTGAGTTTCCTACAGCAGCTTTCGTTGATGGACTTTCACTGGAGTCTCCGGGACTCTTCTCAGTATTCTGGCGGATCTCAATTCGTCCTCATATTTCCGACTCTTCCAGACCCCTTTTCAAGCCTTTGGGAGGGGCCTTCCAAGTGCGCCAATTACAATTGGTATCACTGTCACTCATGTTGCACACCTTTCTTAGTTCTTTGGCAAGCTCTAATTACTTGTCTCTTTTTTCGCTTTTGATTTTCATTCTGTGATCCGCTGGGCCGACAAAGTCTAGTCCTTCTCCTAGACTAGTTGTCTTACCAAGGCTGAAGAACACAGTCTGCCCTACTATTTACCCTTATGAAGAATAATTGGATTCATACCTTTCCCAAGAGTATTAGTGCTATGTGAAATGCAATCAGTCTCGTCCAGGATTTGAACTCAGGTCGCCGTGTCCATTTCCTACGATGATAACCATTACACCACGGGCACCTCCTATGTTTTTTTTCTTTTATAGTCCTTAACTAATATATCTAGTCTATTGCTCTTTATTTTGCGATCAGTTTGGTTTGATGTCATATCAACTTTTGTGGGTTATCTAATGCCAAAGCCATCCTTGTGGAAAAATAACAGAGATTCTCTTTAACCTATGGCTCATACTTTTCTCAAGGGGTATTATTAGCCCGAAAGTGAATGTAACAGCGCGACTGGAAATCGAACACGCTTACTCAGAGATCGCAGTCTAATACTTAAGCCATTAGGCCACTTGCCCAGTCGGCTGGGGCTTTAGAATACTCTGACTGTACCTATGCAGAGGGGCTGTAGAATACACTGACTGCACCTATGCAGAGTATCCAGGATATGACACTAAGCAATCTGATGGCGAGGGTCAAGTAATGCCGGAGCTTTGGGGATGCGGAGTACCCCTTCATTGCCACCGCTCCCCGGTCCACTGTTGCCCGGAGTGGTAGCACCTGATAGGGCTCTATTTTTGGGTTAAATAGAACTAACGGCATACTTATGCTAAACTGAATTGCTTGATTAAACTGAATGGCTTGAAGTAGAAATGTTTTTGACAATTAAACCGTACTTACATTTGAACTTACTATTTGTCGACTTCACCTAGGCCTTCGATTCCATTCACAGAGGGAAGATGGAACAAATCCTACTAGCATACGGCCTACCAAAAGAAACCGTAGCAGCAATAACGATTCTCTATAGAAACACAAATGTGAACATACGTTCACCGGATGAAGACACAGAATACTTCGACATTGTAGCAGGAGTACTACAAGGGGACACGCAAGCCCCATACCTCTCTATCATCTGTCTAGACTACGTGCTTAAAACATCGATTGATAAAATCAGAGAAAATGGCTTCGAGCTGGCAAAGAAAAGAAGCAGAAGGTATCCCGCAAAAACAATTACCGACGCCGACTACGCCGATGACATAGCGATTCTAGCAAATACAACCAAGCCGAAACGCTACTGCATAGTTTGGAACGAGCCGCCGCAGGCATTGGCCTACATGTCAATGCACACAAAACTGAATATATGTGCTATAATCAAACAGGCGACATTTTCACACGGAAGACGGAACCTCTCTGAAACTGGTAGACAAATTCACTTACCTAGGAAGCAGTGTCTCATCAACCGAAAAAGACATCGACACACGGCTAACGAAGGCACGGACAGCTATCGATAAGCTGTCGATCATATGGAAATCAAACCTGACCAATAAAATGAAACGCAGTTTCTTCCAGGCAGCGGTCGTGTCGATACTGCTATATGGATGCACGACTTGGTCGCTAACAAAACGGCTGCAGAAAAAGCTAGACAGCAATTACACAAGAATGCTGCCAGCGATATTGAACAAGTCCTGGCGGCAACACCCCACAAGGCACCAACTATACGGCCACCAGCCTCCCATCACGAAAACTATACAAGTTAGACGAGCCAGACATGCGGGACACTGCTATAGAAGCAGGGACGTGCTCATAAGTGATGTACTCCTATAGACCCTCACATATGGCCGGGCAAAAGCAAGACGACCAGCTCGAACATACATACAGCAGCTATGTGAGGATACAGGATGTAGCCCTGAAGACCTGCCAGAGGCAATGAGCGATTGGGAGAAGTGGCGAGAAAGGGTCAGGGATATCCGTGCTGGCGGCACGACATGATGATGATGATGATGATATTTGAACTGCGTGCTTATGCTAAA